>JBBPBX010085352.1:0-15107 GCA_038048925.1 Garcialebias charrua
TCTGTTTCATTCAAGATGGCCGCCGCAGCTAAGCTCCCTTAGCCAACACAAAAAAGGCTATAACATAGCTAATTTTACAGATGTTGATCATGGAGCGGTAGTAGATGAGTGGTACCTTCAACATACATTTTGAACACTAGCAGATCACACAACATATGTTTTTTTTAATGTTTCAACTATTGGAGTCAACTATGACTGTTAATAAAATAACTCATGAACCACTTGACATATTTTGATGGAAATTTCAAAAAAGCTATCACTGACTGTACACCTACAACTGAATATGGTAAATGGTAAATGGAGCTTACTTATATAGCCCTTTCCAGCCCCCTATGAGGGGCCTCAAAGCGCTCCACAGTACCAGCCATCCACCCATTCATCCACACATTCATACACCGGTAGCGGTAGACTGCCATGCAAGGCCCTATCCAGTCCTACCGGGAGCAACTCAGGGTTAAGTGTCTTGCCCAGGGACACAACGAGGTATGCAGTGACCGGGGATCGAACCTGGGACTTTTCCGGTCCTGAGCCGGCTTCCCATCTCAGCCCAATCTTAATAGTATTCAGAGCTCGCCCAACCAATATGTCCAACACAGTAAAGCTCTGTAGCCAACACGAATATTACAATATTGCGCAAGATTGTGCATACAATCGTTCCCAAGGCTATTTTTATTACCTAAATCAAACGTCAATAGTTCCATCACATCTTGAGATGCTTTTTGTTTAAAACTCTGTCATGAAAAGTGGAGGGTTATACACAAACATCTGCAGTTTGGTGAATAATGAGACAAATATTTACATGTATCAACTTGTGAGGGACATTTTGGTACTGCTGTATACTGTCTGTACAATGTAAAATGTGTAGCAATTAAAGAAGTGGCACAGTCATGCATCAGTCACTTTTTAGTTTTTCTTCGTTTCGCGCTGTGACAGACAAACCCAATTTGGTCGTGCTCAGATACCAAGGGCTGAGCTGAGGTCGCATTACCCCTCCATCCACCTCTGGGCTCCTCGTGGGCTGTCTATCCCACTCCACTGCATCACCGTGGCGACAGCTCTCCCTTGCCTCTCCATCAATCCCCTGGCCTCTTGCAGCTTCCCCAATCTCACTGCCAACTCCTCAGCCAGTCAGCAGCTGCCCAACAACACCAGGCCTGACAATCGCTTACCCTGCTGCCTTCAAGTCTGTCAACCCTGTGCCTGTCAAATTACTGTCACCATATACAGCAGGGCAGGAAAAGGCAGTGGGGTAACAGGACGGGGTGAATATGTATAGGAAAGGGTGGAGTGAGCAGGGCTAGGTTTGTGAAGAATGGGAAAGAGTTACATTAAGTCATATTTATACGCATGCACACATACACACAATCATATAAGTCCAAGACTGTATGTATCCCCCACTAGATTTTCTTCTGATGCTGCCACGGAATCCATCAACGTCCCCTTCCCTTTTCTTCTACCCGCTTTTTTCCAGGTAATTCCCTCAGTCACGTCAGTCCCACTCATCTCTCCTTGGTTTTACTCCCTCATTCCTCCCACTGCCCCTCAACTGCACATCTCTATCTGCCAGTCTCAAAGCGCCAGCTGAACATCACTCTGATTCAAAAAACGATGGGGGGAAAAGGAGACTGAAGACAGCAAAGGAAAAAGTAATAGGTAGAAAAATGAAATGACTTTCGGAGCCCTCACGTAAAAGCATGGCTTGCTCTTCGAGCCGAGCAATATTCCCTCAATTATTGCTACTCACAGAACCGTCTTGCCAGTGGATGAAGTTTAAAATCCAGGCCTCTGTTAAAATGAATGCTCTAGGTTTAACGTGAAAATAACATCTCAGTGTTTCAGGGTTTGCATGATTGTGTACTACGGTATATATGAGTGTACATATGGCCGACACATAGGACGTTCTTTGATCCTGAAAATTCAAAATTATGTTTTTTTTTTCTGAGCTAAATAAGAAGAATAAATAAAAGGTTAGTTGAGAGAATGAATTAAGGCAGGATGATAAATAGACCAGGGTATTACTTTAAAAGTGTAAATAATAATAATTTTTAAAATAGGATCCACAATGCTTGCTGCTTGGACTAATTCCACAAAAAGGCAATCTTAAAAGCTTTAAAACATTCAAAGATCTAAGTGACTTCACAAACAGATTAGAGTTAACACATCCAAAATCAATATGAAAGGGACTGGGGAAAAAGGTCAGTTTAAAATTAGCTAAGGAAGATCTTCAGTAGAAACAGGTTTGCTGATTAAGAACAAGGAGCAGGTGAGAACAGTGTTAAGCTGAAGACGAGTGAAAAGGAAGCAGGAAAGTCAAAGGTGCACTAGACAGTTCAAAGCAAAAAAAATGACTGAAGTCAGGAAGAAATAAAATAAATTACCATGACCAATATACTTTAATATTAATCTACTACTGTACAGTTTTTGTTTTGGTAAAATGGGGCATGTGTTGGCATGCACACAGCTGGATATCTCATCGACTTGGAAGACTTGATGATGTGTCTATCTCTGCTGTCATCTGTGGATCTTAAGACGCATGTATGATAACTGGTTCCTGCTTTTTGGATTTGGCTGGTTCCTGGTCTCTCAACACACAAGGAAGACGTTGGCGGCTAATCTGGACCTGGTCAGGCTGCCTGCCTTACATGATGGCTTGGTTCATGTCTCGAGGAACCAGACTTTTGGCTGAATGGATTACATCTCGGGGATTTTCTCAGGCATGCTCCATTTGTTTGGTCATTTTAATTTGGACATTTCGGAAGTGAGTTGACCAACACAGACTGAAGGTAGATGTCATTAATGTTCTGCCTGTTCTCAAAACAATCATGTTTATCTGAAATTTGGCTCCCTGACTGGCCTTGACAGGCCGTCTTATCTCAACACGCCTGCTGAAGTTTTGTAAACTTGACGCTCTCGCCCCTCAACCCTTCTGCTGAGGAATTCCACAGACTTTTCAGAGGAGCCCAGCTGAATAAACATTCTGTCATCATTTCAGGACTCGCCTCTGACCGTCCTCGGCAGCCCCCCCATGAGTGTGCACAGATCTCCATGAACTGAGTGATTCTATCTGAACTCTGCAGTACGGGCTGGCATGCAACCGCCTTTGAGTCCCCCTCCCCTGCCCTCTGCGTAATGTCGGCGTCATTATGTGCTTGTGTGCGAGATTTTTTTTCATTACCACATTTTTGACCTTCAGAGGTCAAAAATGAATTAGGAATATTTTTGTCTCCATACCTTATGTGTCATTTTTGACCATTTTTATTGTATGTCCAACAGATCTCACTTGTAAATGAGTCTTCGAGGCTCAATGTAACTTATCTGCTTAAATAAAGGTTGAATGAATGTTTATCTGAATTTGTTTGATAAGTACGATTACATAAATTAAATGACATGACTGTTCAGATTAGTGTGAAGTGACTGTCTATGTTTTGTCAATTATCTTCTCATAAACAGCAGGATGCTGAATATGTTGAGTATTAACATTTAAAGAAAATCCTTACAACCGTAAGTTATTAAAAAATAAGTTACCTTTCAGTTTGGTCTCTCGGTGCAACATACTTGCTATGGGAATTGCGCCCCCGCGCGATTACCTGAAGGAATACATTCACGCCTTTACGGCAGGGGCGTCAGCGTCGCGCCAGAGGCTCCGCCCTCTGTGCATTTAAGCGACCGACGCCTGTCCATCTTTCTCTTTTTGCCCTTCACCTTGCTGAAACACCTGAACATCGCGGGACCTCTCTGTTGTCGCGTCGCTTGATTGAGGTGAGCTTGCTCCCTACACTGAGCGTACAGAGACAATTTTCCTGCGTACTGCTGGGCTGGCGAAAGCTAGTCCAGCATTTTTCTACTTACCCAAAGTTTTTCTTCTCTCCCGCAGCTTCGCTCGACGACGCTAACTGCGTCACAACCTTCTGCTAATCTACTAGCAGTCTACTAGCAATAGCAAAAGACGGAGAAGACGGCTTCGAACAAAAGGAAACTAGGACCAACTCCTACTCTTCTCGTCTCTGGACATGGCTCCCGAGAAGGGAAAGTGGAGGACAAGGCTGAAGAAAACCAGGACGATGAGTCCTCGCTCGCGCCCATGCCCCAGCAGTTGTGGCTACTCACTCTCGGCGACGGACACCCACGAGGCCTGTCCTGTCTGCCTAGGGATCCTGCACGCGAGGAAGGCGCTGGAATCCCCCGACTCCTGCCACCACTGTCGTCGAATAACGGCCACAGTGAGGAAACGCTGCGCGGACACGCTGGCAAAGTCTATGGCAAGGACCGCTGCAATGAAGGTTGCACGTCGCACTAACCTGCCGGCTCCAGAACCGGAGACTGAAAACGTGGACCTGGAGTGTAATGGCCGGGTCGGGGAAGACAACGCGTCGGACTCCTCACCTGCTGTCGAAGACTAGATGCCAGAATTGTCCGACGTAGACGCCGAATACGGTGACAAGGGAGAAACTGTTCATTCCTCCCAGAACCTGGCGCAGAACCTTCCGGAACCGGACTTGTCGGTACCTGCCCTGTTCGACCTATGCCATAGGGCCGCTGACGCGCTGCAGGTCATGTGGCCGGACCCCACGCCTCGCCAACAGTCTATGAGGCTGGCGGGAAACTACTCCAACACGAAGCAACCAACAACGTCGCAGAAAATGCCAATTTTTCCGGACTTTCTAACGGGACTCAAATGCTACTGGGCGGAACCCAGGGCTCTCATCATGCTAGCCATTGTCCCGACTCTTGGATGTTGCGGGAATGGAGGCTCTGGGTCTTGCCAGCGCACCCCCGATAGAGGAGTCTCTGGCGGCTCACCTGGCCCCCACAGCCATGGGGATGAAACCAACGCTGCCCAGCAAAGCCTGTCGCGCTTCGGAGAAACAACTCGAGAAATGCTACAAGGCCCAAGGCCTCGTGGCTCGCGCAATGAATACGTCGAGCATGGTACAGGCCTACCTGGCGGAAAAACTACAGGATATCCAGGTAACAAGGCTGGAACAAGCATGCAAACAAGCGGATGCCCTCCACGAGGGTTTGCCAAAAAAAATAAAAAATTACCTCACCAATGGAAAACACGCGTGGTCTCCCACGAAAGAGACCCGCTGGGGACTGTGAGGCTTCGCAGTACCGTCCGAGTGCTGCTTCGACCTCTTCCTACGGAAACCAGTTCCGGACCTGATGAACCAGGACGAACTGATAATTTTACAGGTTTGCCCGCCCACGAGGTACGGGAACCTAACTTTCTGATCCCAGTCTCTGCTCGTAGAAAACCACGAGGAGCTGGTGACATGTGTGCGTGCACCAAACATGACTCGCCTACTGTATATGTAAACAAAACAGACACTGTTTCAGACATGTACAAAAATAAAAGTACCAAAGCACAGACTGCCCTGGTTCTTGACTCGAGTCCCATTTTGATAAAACCCAGACCTTACGGTCAAACTATGAACCACAGCAAGATACGCGAGATTCGCCGGAGACGGCCTGATCTCGCGATATCTTCTGTTGGGCCGAGCAACCTGCTCAAAAAGGCGTGAGAGGGGTCAAAAGTCACCCCCTTAGACCTGAAACACGAGGAGCAGCAATTCAACATGCCATCCAGGCTCAGCGCGCATGCGCAGGCTTGGGAGGCATGTCTACCAAATGATTGGGTCATGACAACAATACGTCACGGGCTCAAGTTGCAGTTCTCAAAGAGACCGCCCCGTTTCTCAGGGGTGTTGCAATCTAAGATCAACCCTACATGCGCACGTACTGAGGGAGGAAGTTTCAACCATGCTGAAAAAGGGAGTGATTACCGTAGTTTGGTCTCAGGACACAAACTACGCTCCGGACACTACAGCAAGTACTTCCTGGTGCCCAAAAAGGACCGTTCCTTGAGACCGATTCTGGATCTCAGGACTCTCAATAAAATAATTAAAACTCTCAAGTTCAGGATGCCTACACTACGACAAGTTCTCCAGTCTGTGAGACCAGGAGACTACGCATGTACAATGGATTTGAAAGATACCTATTTCCATATAGGCGTGTGGAGGAGACACAGAAAGTTCCTCCATTTTGCATTTGAAGGAAACGCTTATGAATTCAAAGCCTTACCCTTCGGTTTAAAGACTGCTCCGCGTACATTTACTAAATGTCTGGATGCAGCCCTGACCCCTCTTAGGAATCAAGGACTCAGGGTCTTGAATTACCTGGACGACCTGCTAATTCTGGCTGGAAGCAGAAGGCAGGCGCTGTCACACTCCCTTAAGGTGATCTCTCATCTGGATGCTCTCGGTTTTGTCATAAACCTACAGAAAAGCGATCTGACTCTGTCACGTGTTACTGTATTTCTGTGTGTACATGTAGCAGTAGAGAAAGATGCCTGATTAGGCTGATGGGTTCCTGGTGCGAACGTCTAGTTGATAAAGTGGGCGTGGTATATAGGCAGCTGCCGCATTCAGTCAGACTGTTCGTCTTCCTGCTCCTGCCGCATGGCTGTGGGTGTTGGCCGTGCAAGGCAACCCATCACTGAGCGTGGTGCGGGCCGGTGTTGATTCCTTCACGGGGTAGGTGTTGTCACTCTCTGCACTATAGCTGATATCAGACAGAAACTCTAAATGAAGGTGTTGTTATAGGTAGAGCGCTGCGGTGCTGGGCTTCTTCCCTCCCTCCGGCTACGAGGATGTGTGTGTACGTGTGTGTGTGTATATGGTTGTGAGGACCAGCGGGTAAGGAAACAATTGTCATTGTAAGCTTTATTTTGTGGCAGCTATATGGAGAGTAGTTATTAATTAACTTTCTTTAGGTCTCCCCACATCGGGACTACTGCTGCTCTGTTTCCGGAGACTGCTGCTTTATGAACATGGACTGTGGTGTCGTCAGCTGTGTTCCCCTTGCAGTGGCACGTAGAGTGTGACGTCAGTGCGGCCACTTGCCCTTTCTACGGCATGTCGAGAGTGCCAGCCCAGAACCAGTGAAGGGTGAACTGTATAGTTGTGCAAAGCTGTATTTATTGAAGTAACCTGTATGCATTGTATTTATTGTAATTGAGTGTCTTGGGGTTTAAAGGGTTTTTGGGTTTTGTCTATTTAATTGGTATGGTACACATGATTTACATAATTAAAGGATGTTTTTAAGATGTTTTAAGCTCACTGTAAATAAATTATCATGATATATATGAAAGAGTTGTCCCGGATGTTTTAATCATTGCAAAGCGAACTTGCGTGGCCTTAAAGTAAATTCTCTAGGTGAAATTCCCAGGGTGGCGTTGCTGACTGACTTGTTTAATTTATTCATGCTCTCAGGGCATGAGTAATGCCACATTTTTGGCGTTGTTGGTAGGGCGTTTGCATTTGTTTTTTTATGAACATCCGGGACCAGTAGTTTGTGATTTTTCAATACTATATTGGTGGTTGTGTTTTGTTTTTTTCTTTGGTTTATGTTTTTTTTGTTTTTTGTGTGCAGATTGGTCGGTCCGGAAGCAGAGCAGTGGTGGTTCCAGCAAATCTTTAAAGTGGTGGGTGGATGAACTTGTAATTATGGGAGAAGAAATTAAAGAACTTAAAGAGTTGGTAGCAAGCTTACAAATTGAAAATGAGCAGTTGCGACAAAGGCAGGCCAGCTTAAAGGAGAAATGTAATCAAATCTGAAAAAATCGATATAACAAGAATTTCATATAGTAAACAACACACATAAACATACTTAGTATGCTTTTTTCAAGTCAGTAGCTTAAAGAAATAGTTTTTTTACATTTTTCCTGCTACATGCCGAAGTGCAGTGATTTCTGTAGTCATTTTCTGGACGCACTTTTATGACACAATTAAGACCTCCTTTGCTATCTTACAATAACACTGAAGCTATAAACCCATCATTACTGTCCTCTTGTCTGTCATTTAAAATGGAAGCAGAATACTTTTTTGAATCCGAAGGATATCACTTAAGTTTGTCAAAAACAGTTTGGTGATTTAGTGCATTAATGGGCATTTCTATCCTGGAAATACGAATAGCCTTCGCATGCTAACGTTAGCATGCTAGCGCCGTATGCTAACGTTAGCATGCTAGCGCAGTATGCTAACATGGAAGTGGGGGTGTTGAAAATGTCCTGAAACAGTTACCAATGTCTTGTTAAGCTCTGTATTCCACAGAACATACGGTAGTAGGATCTAAAATGATTTTTAAAGATGAAGGAGCAAGTTGAAACATGCAGGGTCTCCCTCCTTGCTAGCAGGCTCCATTGGGAGCTGCCTGGCTAACTAACTACGGTGGCCCTACACGGCCAAAATTCTACAGCGGCCGAATGCACAGGAGCGGTAAAAATACAATATAAAATTTTAAAAAAGTTTTAAAATCTATTTTGGGGCTTTTAGAATCGATTCTGAATCGCCAGGACTAAGAATCTTGATTCTTTAAAAAATAGATTTTTTTTGCTGCATCCCTAATTGCTACACACTGAAACCTTTTTGTCCACTACTAGATTTTTTTTTTTATTAACACAAACAGAACTACAAAACACTACATAAACAAAAAATATATACAAACTCTTGTGAATGATAACATAACTACAGTCTATAAGCTAGGGGGCGGTTTACAAAATGATGAAAGTTGAAAAAATACTAGATACACACACTAATATTACTGTATGAGGGACGACCATTGCACTGCCTATGTCATATTCAGGGGACGGAGAGCAAGCAGAGGGAGGGGGGTCAAAAACACCAGATGAGAATTTTTTCACTTTGCAAAGTCTAAATTTGAGTTAGGATGACATTTTTGACTTGTGAAATTTTCTCAACAAGCTTATTTTATGCTTTTCATTAGACTACTATTAGCTTAAAAACACTTTTCATTTCTCCTTTAAGTGCCCAGCCGTCAACTTCAGGAGTACCCAATGCCCCTCCTACAGAAAGACTGATTTTTGTACCTAGTGATAGGGAATGTCCCATCTTTAGAGGAAGGACCGGCATGGGACTGAGTGAGTGGATGGAGGAAGCAGAGATGCGTATGAGAGCACAACATTTATCGGTGGCTGATCAAGCTTTGTTTTTGATGGATCATTTGGAGGGAGAAGCTCGAATTGAATTTAAATATCGTTCTAGTGCAGAGAGAGAGGACCCTGCTAGAATATTTGAAATCTTACAGGAATTATATGGCTGTGCAGAGTCCTATATTGCATTACACGAAACCTTCTTTTCCAGAAGACAGCAAGAGGGAGAGAGTCTTCAGGAGTTCTCCCTCGCGTTAATGGGTCTTATGGAGAAGGCAAAGCAGCGCGTGCCTGCTGGCATGTTGAGTCCCGAGACTTTGTTAAGGGATCAGTTTGTTGAACGGGTGTTGGATGGATCTCTGCGTCGTGAACTGAAGCAGTTTATGCGCAGCAGGCCAGACAGCACTCTGCTTGAAGTTAGGGCGGCAGCAATTCGGTGGGAGCGCGAAGGGGTACCCTCTGGGGTGAGAAGTCATAGCCAATCTACCCCGGTAGTTCATGGTTTTCAGTGTGGGATTCATGGTAGCCCGCAGCCGCAGGTAGCTCCCCTAATATCCGTAACAGAAATGAGCCAGCTCAGAGAAATGCTAACATGTCAGCAAGAACGGCTCCAGCAGCTTAGTGAGAGCATTTCCCAGTTGAAAAATGTCTGTGGTCCTAATCGTTCTTGTTTTTCTGGTTCAGTGATCTGCAAGCGGTGTAATCAGCCCGGTCATTTTGCACGGGAATGTGAGGGGGGGCGGGCCTCTTATGGAGCACCATTTCAGATGAATCCAGCTCCTCAGGCCCGCCCTGCTTACCGGTCAGGTCAGAGTAATGTAAATGCTGATGCACTCTCTCGCCAGCACTTACCCCATCCACCAGATATGAGAGCCACGCTTTCGGATACAGTTGAAGTACACCCAACGGTTGTTGCGATTTTGCCACAACACACTGTAGCCGAACTATGTGCCTTGCAACAGGACGATCCCCTCTTACAGGAGGTGTTGGGGTTTTGGAGGAAGGGCCAATACCCCAGTCGAGAAGAACGGGCCCAGCTGTCTTCCGCCACATTGGTTCTACTTCGTCAGTGGGACCGGTTTGTAGAAAGAGAGGGAGTGCTGTATCGGAAGATATTTAGACCAAATGGTGGTGAGGTAGTGTTTCAGTTGGTGCTACCTAGGGTACTCATTAAGAATGTGCTGACCCAAGTTCATGAGGAACATGGTCCTCAGGGGGTGGAGCGAACTTTGGCGCTCCTACGATCTCAGTGTTACTGGCCTTATATGGCTTCTGAAGTGGTCCAATGGTGCCAGGCTTGTGAAAGGTGCCAGGTAGCTAAGGATGTTCACCTCCTGTTGGGAGGTCCTTCCGCATCTTTGTCAACTATAACAGCTTGTTTTGGAGCTGATAGGATCAGTTTTAATAGATTATCGTCGGGTCGCCGATACAAAAGGTGGGGGTAGAATGTAGCAGTAGAGAAAGATGCCTGATTAGGCTGATGGGTTCCTGGTGCGAACGTCTAGTTGATAAAGTGGGCGTGGTATATAGGCAGCTGCCGCATTCAGTCAGACTGTTCGTCTTCCTGCTCCTGCCGCATGGCTGTGGGTGTTGGCCGTGCAAGGCAACCCATCACTGAGCGTGGTGCGGGCCGGTGTTGATTCCTTCACGGGGTAGGTGTTGTCACTCTCTGCACTATAGCTGATATCAGACAGAAACTCTAAATGAAGGTGTTGTTATAGCAGTGGCGGCTGGTGATATTTTTTTATGGGGGGGCGCCATAAAAATTTTTTAAGCATGTGTAGAAGTATGCATAATTATGTTTGTATACTGTAAAGTAAGTTTGTTCATGTTTTTTATTTGTATATATCAGGTGTATCCATTTGTATAAAACTATCATTAATAAAACATGGTTCATCTTCACCATGGTGTAGTGGCTAGGGAATCAGACTTGAGATCCGAAGGACCCAGGTTCGAACCCCGGCCACGGCACACCTTGGGGTGTCTATGAGTGCACACCCATTTTCCCCAGCTCCCCGGGCGCTGACCACGGCTGCTCACTGCACCACCTGGTGGTGGTTGGGTTAAATGCAGAGACCAATTTCGTCTGTCAAGTATGGGAAACATACACAGATGACAAAAATGTGATATTTATTTATTTATTTTTATTTGTTTGAGGCATCAGTGTGAAAAGAGAATGGGAGTGTTCTGCTTCCACTTTTCAATTGTTAGACAACTTCTATCATATTCTGTTATTATTTTAGTAATACAAGTTCATAACATAAATAGAATTGTGAGGGTCCAGACTTAAATAAGGACAAAGGTGTTCAAAAATCCACCAAATAATTCAATTTAACAGTTCCAAAAATAAACTAACAAATAATTAAATTTCAATGAAAAATAAATCAAAAGATAATAACAAATTTGGCCCAACTTAAACAGGTCAACTGAAGTCTAACAAGGAGGAATGATTCCAGATTAGATTTTAAATAACTGATTTATGGGGAAGAAAAATGATCTATTTTACTGTGATCCACCTGATGATCTCCACTTATACTTAAGGCTGCAGTCAAGTCCTCTTCGCTGGAGCATTGATTCCTACTCGTGGTATTTATGCTTCTAGCCAGTTTCTGAGTACAGTACTTTGAGAGACACTTACCTTGTTTTTTGTTGTGTTTCCAGTCCTCGTTTCCATCTTGGTCCTGGGTTCAGTTCTCTGCTCATCGTGTCTTGCCCTCCAACCACTTGCCTGCCTCATTTCGCCCTCTGGGATTCATCTCAAGGAACTAAGGATTTCTCTGTAAAATAACAAACAAAACTAGATCAATCATCTTGAAAGAGCCTTCTGGTCAAGCCTTTCTGACAGTTTGTTTCATCTTCTAGGAAATCCAGAAGATCCCTGTACATGTGTACAGTATATAGACTTGCACTGTAAATAATAAACACTGTTACTTTTGCACCTCTTCGTCTTGTGTCGTTCTGGGTCTCATTACCAACTGGGTAAACCTTTGAAATCATAACACTATGACCACTTTATTGTTCTTTTTACATATTTTGTGCTAATTTCAGCTTACTTTTTTGTTGCTAATTTATATCTTTCAAAATATGAAACTTTCCCTTAAACATTATTCTCTTAAATCTGTTTTCTTTTTTATCTTGTTGAGATTTTAGCTACTGTTCTGCTACTTTTCTGCTACTTTTAACTAGCATTTTGATACTTTCAGCAAAAAAAAATGCTACTTTAGCTAGTGTTTTGCTACTCATCAATATTTTCCTCTTTTTGCTGAAGCTTAGCAGTTTAAGCATCTGTCTTTTAGCTACTATATGTCATGTGTTTGCCCCTCACAGCCAGCCATGTTCATGTTTGTTGTTAAAGAAAGTGAAGTGACCTAAAATCCGATATCAGTCTCCTTAAGTTGGTCACCCACCAGACTGGTCTAAGGGTCTTTTCTTCCACTTTATGATAAAGAGGCTCTGGGTCCTGCAAGGACAATAACCTTCACATCAACGTGAAGAAGACAAAGGAGATGATTGTGGACTTCAGAAGGAACAAACAAACCCCACACCCCACTGAACATTGGAGGATCTGCAGTGGAAGTGGTCTCCAGCTACAAGTACTTGGGTATACACATGAACGATAGCCTCAGCTGGAGCAACAACACCACCAGCCTGATCACGAAAGTTCATCAGAGACTCTACTTCCTCAGACGGCTGAGATGAGCTGGTCTGAGAAGTTCAGACCTCACCTCCTTCTACAGGTGTGCAGTGGAGAGAGCAAATAAATAGAATCAATCTACTATATTTTTTTAGTACCAGAGTTCTCTTAAATATTCCTAATATTAAAGGTCCTGAGTTGACTCCTAATGCATCTTAGCATATACTGTATAACATTTCACCATATAAATGTACCTTAAATGTTTCAATGTTAATAAGCTAGTAACTTGCAAGAGACTTTGTTTTCATTCTCCAGATCAATACAGTGTTAAAAATAGTAAAACACCACAAGTGAAAATACTCACTTTTGGGATATGGGAAGTCACCTGCTGCATGAAGGTTAAGCTGGACATCTTGGATCTTCTTCTGTACACCACCTGTCTGTTACACAGGTGGTAGATTGGAAATAATCACTGCTGGTGTGTAGAGATGAAGGTGTTGTGTGGATTTTTTTCTGTAAAGAAAGTACAGAAGGCACATTAATTATGTTTTTTTTTTTTAGCAATTTCCACATTGCTTGAAGTGCTTTGTGTACACATATGTAATCACATTTTAACTTTCTTAATACAACATAAATAATAATATCCAGGTTAACAACAGCAGCACAACTTATAATGAAACTAAAGTTTAACTAAACTAAAACTAAAGTTTATTTATTCATTCAGATGTATTCATCAGAAAATTTGCAACTGCTGCTAAACGAAACGAGAAAAAAGTTAACTAACACAGACAGACACTCTGAGGAGTAAACAGTTCATGATGAGCTGAAGATAGACAGACAGGAGTCGTCTTCACACATTCGGGTTTATAACTAGCAAGTAGCAACTTTGCAGTACACCACAACATGAGCACAGCTACTAGCTACTGTAACTGACTGAAACAACCACACACACACGACACCACGTCCCGAACACAGATGAGAACAGCTCAAACTTTGCTCATGTGTGCTCAGCGATTTATTAAACTCACTAATTATTACTTGCTTACCTGTGTTTCAACGTCGCTGGTTGGCCGTGTGAAGCTCTGACTGTAAACAGAGGGAATCCCCCGCTCCCCCTCCTTCCTGGCTCAAACCGGAAGCTGGCGATCCGTGGCGATAATAGACGAGTCCAGGCTCGAGAGCGGCGGAAAATGCGACCTGTACAGTTCAATAATTTTGTACAGATGGGACATAAACTACGGCCGCTAGCGGCCGCTAGTTATGATTAGATTCAATGGAAAAGCATGGGGAAAGCCCCCAGGCGGCGCCGAGCGGGGAAACCGGAAGTACGTCACTCACAATCAGAAAACGTTTTTTGAAACAAACAAAACAATCATTACTCATAAAATATTTATCCTACACAACTAAAAACATATATGCATGCATTTCGAAATATTTTTATTTTATTATTTCACTTTTATAAAAAAAAAAAAAATAATAATCTTCAAATGGTGAAGAAGAAGAGCTGCAGATCCAAGGAGGAGCGGCGCCCCTAGCGCCCTCTAGTGGCGGCCGCCATAGGTAGAGCGCTGCGGTGCTGGGCTTCTTCCCTCCCTCCGGCTACGAGGATGTGTGTGTACGTGTGTGTGTGTATATGGTTGTGAGGACCAGCAGGTAAGGAAACAATTGTCATTGTAAGCTTTATTTTGTGGCAGCTATATGGAGAGTAGTTATTAATTAACTTTCTTTAGGTCTCCCCACATCGGGACTACTGCTGCTCTGTTTCCGGAGACTGCTGCTTTATGAACATGGACTGTGGTGTCGTCAGCTGTGTTCCCCTTGCAGTGGCACGTAGAGTGTGACGTCAGTGCGGCCACTTGCCCTTTCTACGGCATGTCGAGAGTGCCAGAACCAGTGAAGGGTGAACTGTATAGTTGTGCAAAGCTGTATTTATTGAAGTAACCTGTATGCATTGTATTTATTGTAATTGAGTGTCTTGGGGTTTAAAGGGTTTTTGGGTTTTGTCTATTTAATTGGTATGGTACACATGATTTACATAATTAAAGGATGTTTTTAAGATGTTTTAAGCTCACTGTAAATAAATTATCATGATATATATGAAAGAGTTGTCCCGGATGTTTTAATCATTGCAAAGCGAACTTGCGTGGCCTTAAAGTAAATTCTCTAGGTGAAATTCCCAGGGTGGCGTTGCTGACTGACTTGTTTAATTTATTCATGCTCTCAGGGCATGAGTAATGCCACATACAGATTGACACTGTCCAATACAGAGCATGGCTCTCGAAGGAAAGAGTTTCCTCCAATCGCCATTGCCTGGGAAAATTTAAACTGGACCAACGGGTCTCTATGAAAACGTGCCAACGCCTGTTAGGCCTCTTGGCGGCAGCCATTCCTTGTGTACCACGTGCATTATTGAAAATGCGGGCCATACAGGTATGGTTAAACCAACAAATACAACCCGCTCTACCTAAACATTCAGAAAAGATTAAGATAGACCCAGAGTGTCTAAAGGCCCTGGAACCTTGG
>JBBPBX010085353.1:0-15107 GCA_038048925.1 Garcialebias charrua
GACTGGGCCAGTGTGGTATATAAGTCATCTGATTGCACCAAATCCACATTCCATATCTACTCCAGTGAGGTTAGTGTGGAACAGCAGCCAGAAGTACAGAGGTCTGAGTTCAAACGACATGCTGATTAAAGGTCCTGATGTCTTAAATCCGATCAGAGCGGTCCTCCTGAGGTTCCGAGCTGGAGTTTTTGCTGCCCTTGGTGATATCCAAAAAATGTATAACTCTGTGTGGTTGGAGGAGAAAGAAGTTCATCTGCACAGGTTTCTGTGGCGTGACAGTGAAGAGGCTGAAATAGAAGAGTTTGCCATAACAAGGGTCAATATTGGAGATAAACCCGCTGGCTGTATAGCCCAAGTTGCCATGCGGGAGACTGCCAACCTACCCCCATTCTCACATTTTAAAGAAGAGAAACATGTGCTAGAGGAAGACGTTTACGTCGATGACATCTTGACATCTCACAATAACCTTGACCACTTGAAACTCCTCACATCCAACATTGAGCAGATCCTTAAAGCTGGAGGATTTTTCATGAAGCCCTGGGTCTACTCTAGTCAAAGTGGGAGGGAGGCGTTAGGAAAAGTTAACATGGAGTTGAAGACCATGATCTTACCTAACCAGCTCTCTGAAAAAGACAACAAAGCCCTTGGTCTGGGTTACACCGTTGGATACGACAAGCTACATGTTATGGCCGCAGTGAACTTCTCCAAGAGAAAAGGGAAAATGCGCATCGGTCAGGACCTGTTGAAAGAAGAAGTAAGAGGGCAAACCCCAAATCCTCTTACCAGAAGAGAACTGTTAAGTCAAGTCTCTGCCCTCTATGATCCACTTGGTCTTGTGACTCCTGTAAAGCAGAAGGGAGCTACAGGTAGTCCCCGACTTACGAGCGAGTTCCGTCCCTAGGGGGCGCTCGTAAGTCAAAAATTCGTAAGTAGGATCACATAGTAAAAAAAAAAAAAAAAAAAATTTTTTTTTTTTTTTTTACTTTTTTTTTTTTTTTTTTTTATAAATGAATACATGTACAGTACTGGACAGTCACCAAGCACTTAGCCTATCCTAACACAGTTTTTAAAGATGAAGGAATAAGTTGAATTGTCTCCCTTTCACATAAAGGGAGCAAGCTCCCTATGGAGCCTGCAGGGAGGAGGGAGACAATTCAACTTCATCTTCATCTTTAAAAACTGTGTTAGGATAGGCTAAGTGCTTGGTGACTGTACAGTACTGTACATTTATCTATTTATTAAAAATATACAGTATATACAGTATTTTTATTTTTTATTGTTTTTTATTTATAAATAGATAAATGTACAGTACTGTACAGTCACCAAGCACTTAGCCTATCCTAACACAGTTTTTAAAGATGAAGGAGTCAGTTGAATTGTCTCCCTCCTCCCTGCAGGCTCCATAGGGAGCTTGCTCCCTTTATGTGAAAGGGAGACAATTCAACTTATTCCTTCATCTTTAAAAACTGTGTTAGGATAGGCTAAGTGCTTGGTGACTGTCCAGTACTGTACATGTATTCATTTATAAAAAAAAAAAAAAAAAGTAAAAAAAAAAAAAAAAAAAAAAAAAAATTTTTTTTATTTTTTTTATGAGATGCATGCTCGTAAGTCCGGGACCTCGTAGGTCAGAGCGCTCGTAAGTCGGGGACTACCTGTATTCTGGTTCGAAGGGCTTTTCAAGAAGCCAAGCAAATGTATTGTACAAGAGACACCTGGGACGCTGCTCTGTCCAAAGAACTCAGAGAGGATACCGTAAAGCTGCTAGAAGAATATGCTGACCTGAGCCAACTCAGATTCATCAGATCCCTAACACCCTTGGATCCACATGCAAGTCCAATTGGTATCACATTTTCTGATGGCAGTGAGCAAGCATACGGTGCTGTGTTGTACCTACGTTGGAACTGCATTAATGGTGTCAGTGTGAAGCTGGTTGAGTCTAAGGCCAAGCTGACTCCTTTCAACCACAATGGTGACCCCGTCAAATCGGAGATATGTGGGGCAGTCTTTGCAGCCCGGCTAAAAACCTATTTCCAGAAACATTGCCGAATCAAAGTTGAGCAGTGGTTCCATCTTGTTGACAGTCAAACTGTCTTGGGTGCAATACAGCGAGAGAGCTATGGATATCAGATCTTCTTCGCCAATCGTGTTGGTGAGATCCAGAGCAGCACTAATGTCCGAGACTGGTGGTGGATACCAGGATCAGCAAATATTGCAGATATTATCACCAGAGGGGCAAGTCCTGCTTACTTAACCGATGCATGGATTTGGAGAGCAGCAAAAAGGTTCCTGCGTGCCAAGATCTCAGACAAAGAAAAGTGGGAGGCGGTCCCTTTGTCAGGTGTCGTTACAGTTGGCAAAAGAGAAGATGTGTTCAGAGACTTATGCTTGGCAGCACAAGAAGGTGTACAATTTCCGACCACAACGATTGATAGACTGGTTGTCTACAAAGATGGAACAAGCGGGCTCTTGATGTGTGATGGCAGGGTTCAGACGTTTAAGGAGGACCACAGAGCCGTTCCTCTGTTGCCTTTCCAGGCTTGGATCTCCACTCTTCTGGCTCGAGCAGCACACAGTGAAGGACATGATGGAGTGGCAGGAACTCTTCTGTGTCTGCAGATAAAAGCATGGGCTAATAGAGGATGTCCGGCGCCTTGTAGTACTCATCCCAGCAGAAGACCAAGCAGAGGGAACAAGTGCGCTTGGAAAATGCGATCTTCCCAGGTAAAACCTTGCAAGATCGAGTGGGAGGTGTTGCGCTGAGCTGCTCATGGATTCAGATGTTTGTGCATGAACACATTTGTGTGTGCATGAATACACACTAGAAACTACAAACATCCTGCTCTGCAGCACTTCTCAGCAGGTGAAAGCGATCTGGTCTAATTAGCAGCACCCTCAACTCAGGAAATATAAGGAAGAACCAACCCATTTTGCTGGTTTTGCAACAGAGCTAAGAAAGGCAAAAAACAATCTGCAAAACAGCATTCCATGGGAAAGGACTTAGATTAAACAAGGACTACCGGTAAGCCATTTAAGCTGCCATAAGGACTTAAATGAGATGAAATTTAACTTTTGTGTTTGTGTTTAGAAAAGAAAAGAAAAGGACTGCAGAAGTTATTTTAGTCCTGCTTGCTTTAGTCCTCCAGATTCAAATGATTTAATGCTCTAATTTATGGTTAAAATTGTGAAAGAAATGTATAAATGTGTATATAAGATTAGGAAGATTAGGAAGATAAGATATATGTATAAATGTAGATATATGTATAAATGTAGATATATATTAACTTAAATCAAATTAAATCAAATGTCATTAAGATAAATTAGTAACTTAAATTAAATGTCTTATTGTATGTATTTGTATTTATATTGTATGTGTTTGTAGGTTTTTCACCTCGTCACCTCGTCACCTCGACTGAATTACATTCACTGGTGAAAATAAAAGGTTGTGAGTGAAATCCTGAAGTCTCCTAAGTCCTCCTTTTCAAGTGTGGGAAGCCATGAAATCATAGAACACTTGACAGACACAGTGGTTTGGACCCCGGACCGGATCACTGCTTTTGATGGTGCTAAGTCCGCGTTAGCTAGTGCGGCACTCCTAGCCCATCCAGATTCAGAGGCCCCGATTGCGTTGACAACTGATGCTTCAGATATAGCTGTGGGGGCCGTTGTAGAGCAACGCGTTGGCGACGCATGGCAGCCGTTGGCATTTTTCAGCCGTAAATTGCGGGACTGCGAGCGCAAGTACAGCGTTTTTGACCGCGAGTTGTTGGCGCTATTCTTAGCTACACGGCATTTTCGTTTTTTGCTGGAGGGTCGTTCATTTACGGCTTATGTGGACCACAAACCACTCACGTTTGCAATGTCTAAAGTTTCGGAGCCCTGGTCAGCACGTCAGCAACGGCACTTGGCGGCCATTTCAGAGTTTACAACGGACGTCCGCCATGTGGCTGGAAAATCCAACTCAGTGGCAGACTGTCTGTCACGGGTGCTCGTTTGTCCTGTGCTCCTCGGGGTAGATTTTTCTGCCATGGCCGCTGACCAACCGGGAGACGCTGATATAACTGCCCTTCGTGCCGGCGTTTCAGGGCTTAAGCTAGAGGAGGTCAAATTGGGAGAGGGCGGTCCTTTGATCCTGTGTGACGTTTCCACAGGCCGGACACGCCCAGTGGTTCCATCAGGTTGGCGCCGCCGCATTTTTGACTCTGTCCACTCTCTCTCGCACCCAGGTGTGCGCGCGTCTGTGAAACTAGTCAGCGCACGTTTTGTGTGGCCTGGTTTACGCAGAGAGGTGAGGAGTTGGGCAGCGGCTTGCGTGGCTTGTCAGCGTGCCAAGGTGCACCGGCACACTAAGGCACCACTGGAACCATTTCCCATTCCAGCCAAGCGTTTTGACCACGTGCATGTGGACTTAGTTGGTCCCCTGCCCCCATCACGGGGTTTCACACACCTGCTTACAGTGGTCGACCGCACAACCAGGTGGCCGGAGGTCGTTCCTCTTTCTTCCACAACTACCTCCGACGTGGCTGGTGCGTTCCTCTCCACTTGGGTTGCCCGTTTTGGTGTGCCCTCGGACATCACTTCAGACAGAGGTCCCCAGTTTATTTC
This sequence comes from Garcialebias charrua, assembly GCA_038048925.1. Classification (NCBI taxonomy): domain Eukaryota; kingdom Metazoa; phylum Chordata; class Actinopteri; order Cyprinodontiformes; family Rivulidae; genus Garcialebias; species Garcialebias charrua. The sequence goes on from JBBPBX010085353.1 coordinate 4,603, forward strand.
AGGGCTCTGGTCCGAGATGGCGCGCTCCTTGGGGGTGCAGGTGCATCGCACTACCGCCTACCACCCTCAGGCTAACGGGTTGGTTGAACGTTTCCATCGGTCTCTTAAGGCGGCGTTACGTGCTGCGCTAACAGACGTTGGCTGGGTGGAGCGTTTGCCGTGGGTGCTGCTTGGGTTGCGATCAGCTCCTAAGGAGGACCTCAACGCTTCATCAGCCGAGTTGGTTTTTGGTCAGCCTGTACGAATCCCAGGGGAGTTTTTGTTAGACGCTGCCGCTCCACGGTTCCCCGAAGCGGTGGACCCCTATTCGCAGAGTGGCCTTTTGGTTCCGGGTCCTGTGCACCATTGTTTCCCGCAGGCGTTTGTGCCCACTGCACTCCAGTCTGCCCGTTTTGTTTTTGTGCGACGTGACGCCCACCGTTCGCCCCTCCAGCCTCCGTATGACGGGCCGTTTCGGGTGCTCGAAAGGGGCGCGAAAAGTTTTGTTTTAGACATGGGTGGGCGTAGAGAGCTGGTTACAGTGGACCGCCTGAAGCCAGCCTATGTGTTGGCTGATGATGAGGTGTTGCCGGCTCAGGTTCCTAGACGCGGCCGCCCTCCTGCTCGACCCCATCTTCCGTTTTCTCCCCCCAACTGTGTTCCTCCCCCTGTGGCACAAAATGTTGTTCCTGCACGGGTGCCAGCCGTTTCTCCGCCCCCGAGTCGACGCAGTCGGGTCGGAAGGTTGATTAGGGCCCCTGTGAGAGACTGATATGTTTTGTATTTGCCCTTCTGGGTGTTCGGGGGGGGGCTGTGTGGTGTTGGGGAGGTATGTGGCCTTATCTCTCTCACCCAGTAGGAGGAGCCAGCGAGGTGCTCCCCAGGTTTTACCAGGTGAAGAAGAAGAAGTGTTCGTGTGTTCATTCATTCATTCTGTTTCTGGATTTGATGCTCGAAGGATTAAAGGCAACTGCTTGCATATCAGTTTGTTTCTCCTTCTTCACACGCCTCAGTCTATTCATTTTGATGAGTCTCGCCATAGACTTCAAGATTTATTAGGAATACCAAATCCTACGTCGTGCGTCTAAAAGACAACAGACATTTAGATCAAACTATATTTCATTTTTCTATTTTAGTTTAACCTAAACTAAGTAATGAATGGAGGAATAGTTTGGAATTAGAGGCCTTCGTTACAGAAGCCCTCCAAAATTTTATAGGTATAGATCCCTATATCTAATTTTACAGAATTGATCCACCCCTTAATTGGTAATTGTAGCTGATCTAAACCATGATAGCTTACATACCAGGTGCATATAGGTAAGGCTAATGTAAAATCCCAATCATAAGCCCACCTTAAAAAACCACATAATTGCATGACACATAGAACCAGAGTGGCACTGACTGGAAACCAACCAGCCAACAACCTTCGATGTGGGGACCTGCAGCTCCAACGCTTGGTCTTCAACCTTCATCCAAGGGTCGCCTCCTCTGCGTCAATCGAGGGATCCCCTCTACATGCTGATTATGAAAACAATTGTTGCTGATCAATCAACAAAACTAATCGTTGTGGAATTACTGCTGTGGAATTACCGCTGTGGATTATAAGACTTTGTTTTCCAAAGGATCACAGACTTTGTTTTCCAAGAGTTAACAGACTCAGTTTTCCAAGGGATTAAAAGCTTTTCGCAATGGGATTACCTCCGAACAGTATGGAATTTCCAAAAACTTTATGGGATTATAATTTTTGATTTTTCTTTTCCACTTGCTGGATTACTTCAAGATCAAAGACAGTTCAAGGTTTCCTTTCGTGTTGGACCCCATCCCCAAGGACTGGCGATGGCTTCCAAAAGGGGGGAGATGTAGTGGACCTACCCAGGGTCAAACTAAGGTTTTTGAACTGTCCAGTGATGACCTTTACTGACCTCTCAGTAAAGCAAGACATTTACTACAAAATCATTCCATTAGTTGTAATCTTAGAACATAGTCACCAAAAGAGACTATTTCTATCTTTGATTTTATTCTAATGTGATCAAAAGAATAACTTTTGTCATTTTCATGATGTGTGCTTTTAAGCTGTGTTATTCTGTAAGAGTTAAACTGTGTTCACTGCTGTGTTAAAGGTGAAGTCTCGGGTCACAGAGACCGGACGGTTTTGTTTAGAAAGTCAGAAGACAGTTAATCTGTTGTTTTTCATGAAAAGGGCTCCAGCTTGCTGTCTTTTCCTAAACAATTTCCCTCTGCTGCTGGCTGTAACCTTGGGTCGCGATAACACAAGTGAACTGCTCGACTGGTCCATGGACCAATGAAAAACAGACAAGCCTCACTCCTCTCTTTGATCCTGCTTTAAGTTCTAAGCTGTGGCTGAAACACTTCGGAGTCTGGAAGAGTCTGCAAGAGTTTGGAAGGAACCAGAAGGTTCCTGAGAGTTTGCTGGGAGCTTCAAAGACATGAAGACGTCCCAAAGAGCTGAATGAATGCCTGTCACCCGCCAAGGACAGTCATTCAGCTAAGGATTGTATAACATGCTGTTATGAATCCACTTCGAACGAGCGTAAGCTCAAGACTTTGTTTATTCCTTCATGGAATAGTTATCTTGAAGTCAGAGGCCTGAAGCTGACACATTTTCTGATGACCAACGCGAAACCCAGGAGACGTTGAAACGTAAACGAATACCTGCTCGAAGGTACTGGTTCCCACAAGGACCCGTGGATCTGAAAAGCTACAAGGTCTTCTCTCTTACCAGGCTGTCGTCAAAAGGTAAAGAGCTGTTTACAAACGTACCTGGATTTTAGCAGAAGTCGGATGAGAAGTGTCACTTTGGTCTCATGCTCACAATAATTTCCTTTAAACCATCTTTCCTCCTCTCTTTTCCCTCTCAATCTAAGCTGGAAACTATTTTAAGCTAAAAGAGCCCTCAGACTAAATATGTTTAACACCTTGTATTTAGGTCTGTTGTGTTGAATTTAACTGTGCTGACGTATTAAATTGAAAGAAAGTGAAATCATGTCAATCAAGTGTAATGGTGTTAATTTAGTTGATTTATTTTAAATAAATGGTAGTGTCGCCTGGCATACCAAACTAAGTTAATGTCCATTGTCACTCTATAGCTCTGTTTATTTATCCATCATAAAGATCACAGAAATATTGGGTAAACTGAAAAAGAAAAGAATCCGTGAAATTACTATTCAATCTGAATAACTAAATTAATTAAGGTAAAGAGGTCAGTATTAATAGTGACCTCCTCATAATCCTTTACACCCGTACAACCTCTAACACGTACTCCTGTGGGACCCTCCGGCTCTCAGGTTTTTTTTCCACTTCTTGATCCCGACAAAAATAATTTTTCTTTGTTGCACATAACGATCCACTTCTTCATTGCCCTGCCAGTGTTTTCCTTCTCTTGTGTGAGATTTTTGGTGCTCTACTTCTAACTGTAGATTTAGCCTGAGTTGAGCTATTTTCTTCCACAAGTCATGATGAGCTACCACTTTCCCTTTAGCACTTTTAAATCCATTTTTTCTTAGATGGATAAGTCTTCATTCAGGGCTTGTGCACAGTAATGACTGTCAGTCACTACCCGTGCTGTTTTTATTTTTCTGTGAGTTAGTTCTAGTAATCCTTCGAGTACTGCAGTAACTTCTCCCGTTTGCGTGTTTCCTAGCACTCTCCTCCTCCTACGGCAGCACTCGGCATCCTGATATTTGAGGATAAATCCCTAGTGTGCTACCTGATCGGTTCCCTTCTTTGATCCGTTGGTGTAGAGAGTCCAATCGTGTGCTTTCTGCTTTTCGGGCATCTCTTTTGTCACTTTTTTGCTTGCTGGCTATGCCGGTCCTATCTCTAGATGTAACAGAATATCTTCCCTTCTTCCCCAACGCGTGTTGGTAGCTTTGGTACTCTCTATTGTCCCTTTTCTGAGAAATTTATGCACTTGACTTTGTGTTATGACTTTGATGGGCTGGCCTTGGGCCAGATCTTTCAGCGTTCCCCAGTATCTAGCGAGTACAACTAGTTTTTTTTCTTCATAGGGAAACTTTTTCTCTACTGAGGTTAAAGTATAACTCCAAAGTGTAACTAACCCTCCGTGTTCATTTTTAACTACTATCATGACATTGTCATCTACACAACTGACCTCAGCTACGAGTCTCGTCATCAAGCTTCTTGGCTCTAATTACACTGCTTCTTTGATTTTCTCTCTAAGTTTTTCTAGATCTTTTTGATTTTCAGCTGTCCAAATCCAGGCTTTTTTATTCTTCTTTTAATCTTATTCTTTTTTCTTTAGACAGGCATACAAGGGTTTTGCATACTTTTGGTTGTTAGGGACATGATCTCTCACATAGTTGCATAGTCCTAAGATTTTTTTGTATCTCGTTTTCGGATACGGGTGGCTGAATCCAGTGGTGGGCCACCGACCGCTAGGGAGCGCTAGAGCGCAAATCCGCTTATAGCGGACCTAAACAATTTGTTAGCTTTACAGCGGATTGACTAACTTTTATAATTCATAAGCTGAATTGTGCTATTTTTATTTAAAATGCAATACCGCTAATAACTAATTATCTATCAGTTAAAACGAAAAAACTTATTTATGAGCTCGGACGACTGCTAACAGACTATATCCTGTAAGCGCCGGATGTGGTCCGTGACAAAAAAGCGTCCCCCTCAGTCTCTTGGTGTGTGCTCTCTCTATAGCAGTTAGCAGCCAGTGTGTTACTCTGCAGCCTTATTGCTTGTTTTCGAAGAGTCAGACGAAGACTTTTTAACATGGAGGGTGAACTTGTGGATGTTTCTCAGCGGCCTACGCGACGCGTCTGGATTTAAAAAAGAAGTTCGCCATTAGCACTCTTCAAAATGGCGTCCGCGACGGCCACAGAAGCCAGGATTTTACAACAAAACACGGTAAAACAATTATTTCTTTGCTGAGAAAAAATATATTTCATAGCTGACGTTATAGCACAAGTTCTTCAGAGCTTGAGAGTTTCACGAAATGGTCAAATCTGCTGGATTAAAAAAGTAGTTTGCCATTAGCACTGTTCAAAATGGCGGCCGCGACAGCCACAGAAATTAAAAACATAAAATAGCTGACAGGGCAGCAAACTTACATACTCAGGGAATCACAAGGAACTCAGGAGACCGAGGCAACAGGAGACAATGCCAGGACAACGATAAACACAGAGATACAGACTTATTTTTGATTTGATGTTTATTCATTTATTTAAAAGAACAATACAAAACAGTTTCATCAGATACAAGAATACAAGTAGGATAAAATGAAAGGAACAGAAAGAAGATGAAATCTTATTATATCTGCCCCTTATTTCACAGTTTGTTCAACCAATGATAACCTTCAAACTACATCACAAAATGAATAACTCTACTTAATTTTTCTAATACACAAACTACATCACAAAATGAATAACTCTACTAAATTTTTCTAACTGTAATACACAAACACACTAAGCTACATCATAAGTACAACATAAGTGTAATACACAAACACACTAAGCTACATCATATATAGTTTTTGAGCAAGTCCTTTTTGACCTTTTTCTTAAATGTATACATTGATTTTGCATTTTTAACATCACTCTCCAGAACATTCCACAATCGAACTCCCTGAATTGAGGTAGACCGTCCCTTTAAGCTGGTTCTGAATTGTGGTTTGATGAATATCTGTCCCTTTGAGATTGTAATAACTTTGTCTTTTTATAAAATTTCTTTGGATATTTAAAGGTAATGTGTTATTATGAGCCCTATACATAACTGATAAAATACTATATTCTACCAATTCCTGGAATTTCAATAAATTTAGCTGAAGAAACAAGGTGTTTGATGGGTGACTGAAATGTTTTCTGGTGATTACTCTTACAGCTCTCTTTTGTAAAATAAAAACAGGCTTTGTAATTGTTTTGCACGCTTTTCCCCAAACCTCAATACAATAGATTAAATGTGGAACAATGATTGTGTTATACAACATATACAGAGCTTTATCAATTAAAAAATCCCTGACTTTATATACAGGTACATGAACACACAGCATGACAATCACAAACACCTGGACAACAAAATGGAGGAGATAAGCAAGACAATTAACAGAGAGACCAGGGAGTGTAGGGATGGGGACCCACCACCTGAGAGCAACATGCTTACAACTGTTATCTTGAAGTTCTAGGGTGTAGAGAGCCACAGAAACGGTTATGGTAGGCCGGATTTGGCCCACGGGCCTTGAGTTTGACACATGCGATCTAGTGGTACTAAAAGTAACAAAAGAAGAAAAAAAAACAGCCAAATATGTCAGCAGTTTAGCTAACAGACTTTGGAATGGGTACATTTTGTCCTTGTCAAACCTGTTGAAGAGAACCAAACTAAATACTCTGAAACTCAAACAACTTACTGTATAACAGTTCATGCACCGCTAGTTGGCAGTGTAGTGCAAATATTGCATAACTTGCTGCTACCAATTGTTGAATTTAATTAGCGGATTAGAATTAGCTTCCCCTAATTTTCATAAGACATTAGTGCTTTTGAAATTGCGGACCTAAATAAATTAATAAGTGCTTTAGAAATAGCGGAACTAATTTTTGGATTAGCGTTGCCCACCACTGGCTGAATCTGTTCAAGTATTTTCTGTAACCCTCGGAAAGCCCCAGATCAGCTGTTACTTGGAAACTTAAATAGTTTACTTGGAACTGCCCAAAATGACGTTTCTTCAGGCTCAATTTCAGCCCTGCTTTTGTAACTAGTTGCACCACTTCAGCTAACCGTTCTAGGTGTTCCTCTTCTGTGTCATCTGCGATGAACACATCGATGTAAACTGTGGCACCTAAGTCTTTAAAGACCGTGTAAAGTGAATTTCAACATTTTCTTCAATAAACATTATAAATGTCGTAATTGTAATCTTGTAAATGAGTAAAAAGTCTCAAAATTGTAGCTCAATTAATTTTGGAGTTATAGATCAAACTGTGTATAAACACATTTCTCTTTCAGGATTTTTTAGGCGTGGTTTAAATGTGACCGCGTTTCGTCACGCGGTCACAAGCCCCACCCCCTGCAGCTCCAGCGTATAAATGCGTTCTTCGGTGGAGCCGTTCACTCGCTACCGACCGTCTCCCTCCAGTACTGGCGTGCTGCTGGAGCGACCACATGCCACCTGCACCTCCGCCCCCCCCACGCGCGCGTGTGTGTGGCGATCAGACCCCGCATGCATGTGACCGGGTCGCGCGCGCGTGTGTGTGAGAGGCGATCAGACCCCGCATGCGATGTGACCGGGTCGCGTGTGTGTGCGTGTGTGTGTGTGTGTGTGTGTGTGGCGATCAGACCCCGCATGCGATGTGACCGGGTCGCGCGCGCGCGTGTGTGTGTGTGTGTGAGAGGCGATCAGACCCCGCATGCGATGTGACCGGGTCGCGCGCGTGTGTGTGTGTGTGTGAGAGGCGATCAGACCCCGCATGCGATGTGACCGGGTCGCGCGCGCGCGTGTGTCGGACCGTGTGTCGTGTGTCGGACCGCGAGTCCGCTCATCTTCTAAAATAGCGCTGATTATAACAGCGGAGTTATGTGTCCTCAACTTTAAAAACATAACCAGAGTTGTTAGTGCACTAAAAACAGCGTAACTCTTGGAAAAAGGAGCTGCTGGAAGCCAGAACTCAGATAAAAACAGAACAGGTGGATCTCTGCTTCCCCCGTATGCCTGCCTCCCCACACAGCTCAGCTCTGAAGGGGGCTGGACACGGCGCAGTACTGCGCTGAAACCACGCCCACGCACTGACACGCCCCTAGCGTTCCAGACCAAGGCAAAATCATGTTTTTTCATGATTTTTGACACTTAATTTTATAAGGAAAACAATGTTTTTAATCAGTCAGATTTATATGGGTGATTAATAACACATATTTATGCCATGTGACAAACTAAAAACACAAATTTAATTTCACTTTACACGGTCTTTAAGCACATCCATTACGTCTGACTGGAACACATTTGGAGAGTTTTTGTATCTCTGTGGCAACCGTTGCCAGACATAGCTCCTTCCCTAATGGGTAAAAGCTGTTTTCCCTTGTGATTGTTTAGCCAGTCTGAGAGAGAAGAATCCGTTTGCCAGATCAATGCAGGATTTATACCTTTTCACTTGTAAAGTTTTCAGGGTACCTTGAGGGTTGATTAGGCTTGCTCGGTTGGCTACTGTTCACCTATTTAGTGCTTTAAAATTGATTACTGGTCTCCATCCCCCTCCTACGGACTCAGGTTTCTTTACCGCTTGGATGGGTCTGTCAGTAATTGGGTAAGTTTCTTCTCTGATTATCCCTAAGGCACTTAATTCTCTTATAATTTTGTTCATTTCTTCCACTGCCCCTGGGTTTACGGGGTATTGTCGCACAGGTGGATATATTCCTCCTTCGATAGTATGTATAATTTTTGGACCTAGGTCTCCGCAGTCATTTTTAAACTTGGCCACTGAGGCCCATTCAATGATCTTTTTTAACTTCTCTTTCCCAGCCGTGGAGAAGCTGCTCTCATTTACTCTTTGTTATGTTACATCGGGGATATTTACAGGTTTATACCATTCTTCCGATTCATGTTTTTCGTGTGTGGACCCTATTTTTACTAACCTGGATTTAAGCATATCCAGCCATCTATTTAGAGCCCTGCGGTCTTTTTGTGGTTTCTTTAGTTCTTTTAAGTCAGTTATTGTTAGGAGGGTGTAAGGACCTTTTATCCATACTATTCCTTTTTGTAACCCAAAAGGCATTTTTTGTATGGTTCCATTTGCTAATTGAGCCGTAAGGTGTCCTATGGTCTTTAGTTTTCTGCGGGTCATAGACACCTCTGCCCCAGAGTCTATCAGGTAAGGTTCTTTTGATTTGATTTGATTTGATGTGATGTTTATTCATTCATTTTAAAGAACAATACAAGACAGTTTCATCAGATACAAGATTACAAGTAGGTTAAAATGAAGGGAGCAGAAAGAAGATGAAATCTTATTATATCTGCCCCTATTTCACAGTTTGTTCAACCAATGATAACTTTCAAGCAACATCACAGAATGAATAGTTCTACCTATTTTCTTAACTGTAATACACAAACTACATCACAAAATGAATAATTCTACTTAATTTTCCTGACTGTAAAACATAAACTAGATCACAAAATGAATAATTCTACTTAATTTTCCTGACTGTAAAACATAAACTAGATCACAAAATGAATAATTCTACTTAATATTTCTAACTGTAATACACAAACTACATCACCCATAATTCTAATTAATTTTCTAATTCTAATTTTTTTTTTTTTTTTTTATAATTTTATTTAATTTTCCTATTTTTTTAATTATTTTTTTCTACTTAATTTTCCTAACTGTAATACACAAACTAGATCATAAAATGAATAATTCTACTTAATTCTACTTAATTTTTCTAATTGAAATACACAAACTAAAAGATGGCACAACATCAAGATGTTCACAAAATGAATAATTCTACTTAATTTTCCTAATTGTAATACACAAATTCATCACAAAAATGAATAATTCTACTTAATTTTTCTAACTGTAATACACAAACTGCTTCATAAAATGAATAACTCTACTTAATTTTTCTAACTATAATACACAAACGTACATCATAAGTACAACATAATTGTAATACACAAACACGCAAGATTACATCATATATAGTTTTTGAGCAAGTCCTTTTTGACCTTTTTCTTAAATGTATACATTGATTTTTCATTTTTAACATCACTCTCCAGAGCATTCCACAATCGAATTCCCTGAATTGAGGTAGACCGTCCTTTTAAGCTGGTTCTGAATTGTGGTTTGATGAATATCTCTGTCCCTTTGAGATTGTAATAACTTTGTCTTTTTATAAAATTTCTTTGGATATTTAAAGGTAATGTGTTATTATGAGCCCTATACATAATTGATAAAATACTATATTCTACCAATTCCTGGAATTTCAATAAGTTTAGTTGAATAAACAAAGTGTTTGAAGGGTGAGTGAAATGTTTTCTGGTGATTACTCTTACAGCTCTCTTTTGTAAAATAAAAACAGGCTTTGTAATAGTTTTGCATGCTTTTCCCCAAACCTCAGGTTCTTCATCCACTTTGGCATAGATCTCGTCCCCATCCCAATAGGCATCTTCTAGGGTGACCCGCAACCTTTCTGTCATTATTTAGCTGGCCCCCAATCCCCCTTTCCGTCAGGATTCATGGAGGGCCTTTATCTCTTCTGGGGCGCCATTTTAGCATATTCTTCTGGGAGTACATAGTTACCCCCTTTTCTGAGGTGCTGTGTTTGCGGCTGGAGCTTGAAATCTCCTTTGTTGTTGGTTTCCATAATACGGTTCCGACTGGGGTCTCAGGGGTCGTTCCCTGCATGGTTGTTCTGATTGTCTTGGCAGTCGCTCCCTATATTGTTGTTGTTGGGGAGCCTTAGGAGCTACCTTTGGTTGTTTTGGACTCAGTTTCATCTAATTTTTCTTACGCTCATCCCAGAACAGTTGCTCTAAATCATAAGACTTCACTGCCTGA
>JBBPBX010085354.1:0-15107 GCA_038048925.1 Garcialebias charrua
CAATTACAGTTTGTTTATTTTTGTTGTTGTCAGGTTTATCTAGAAACATGAAACACTCAATATTACTTCATTTGCTGCTCTTCTTGCCAACACACTCTGCTTCCACCTACCGTAAGTATGCTGCAACATATATATTACTGTGGAAACTAGACTTGTTTAATGACAATGATTATTTCAATAAAGGAGGTAAAATGTGCAATAGTAATTAGAAGTCATGGGGAATAAAACAAACAGAAGGTAATAATCATTTATTTGAAATAAGTTTTTATTATTGAGAGAAATGGTTTGCTCAAACAAACAAAAGCAAATACCATCTCCTCAAAGTTCCCTGAATAGGTTCAGGTTCTTTGTGACCCTCATCTGGGTAAAGTTAGTACAGTAAATAGATGGATGTACAGAGTTTGGTCTTTTGTGGCTGTGCGGGCCACACATGCCATAATAAAACTTTCATTTGAAAGGAGGATTTTAGACCTACCACCAGAGGGACATTGCCTACCACCACTGTTTCCATATACATTACAGTCAGAGAACCTGAAAGTCATGCACCATAACTCATGTTCCCTGAAGGAAGGGAACGAGGTGCAACACTATTGCTATGAGAATTGCACCCCGCGCGATTACCTGAAGGAACACATTCACACCTTTACGGCATTGGGCGTCGGCGTCACCCCAGAGGCCCCGCCCTCTAGGTACTTAAGATGCGAGCGCCCATCCAACGGTCTCCAAGTGCACTTCACCGAGCTTCAGCATTGAAAAGAGTCAGAGAGTCAGAGAGTCTTTATTGTCATTTGCGCCGCATGTGGTACATGTGATGAAAACGAGATTATGTACACGGGGTCCCAGTTACATCCAACAACAAATGCAAGAGAAAAACAGTAATAACATCTAGAATTAACTAAGAAAAACATCAACTAGTAATACACTAAGCCCTAATATAGTGGAAAAACATCATTATAAACAGCAGCACGAACATGAGTCTGTATGAGCAGATGGTCACAGATGAACACAGCAACAAGAAAACAGATCAGCATCAGCATGATGTGATATTTTGCAGTGTTTATTTTTATTTTATTTTTATTTATTCATTCATGAGTCTAACAGCCTCAGGGTAGAAGCTGTTCCTCAGTCTAGTGGTTCTACATTTGATGCTCCTCAACCTCCGTCCTGAGGGGAGTGGGGCAAAGAGTGAGTGTGCTGGGTGAGTGAGGTCTTTCATGATGCAGGTGGCTCTTTTCCTGCATCTGGAGGTGTAAATGTCTGTGATGGTGGGGAGACTGACTCCGACAGACCTCTGTGCAGCCTAGGGGCCAACTGTGTTGCACCTCGTTCCCTTCCTTCAGGGAACATGAGTTATGGTGCATAACTTTCAGTTCCCTTTATCAGTCAGGTCACTCGGTGCCACACTATTGCTATGGGAAAGTAATTCATTCACGCCCTTGAAATGCTCAGTAAAATGCATTCTTGTGAGAACTCCGGCCTTTATACTTTAGGCGTTCTGGCTGCTCTTCAACTGCGTGTTAGAGAGCACAGCCCGAGAAAAAACGTCACATGCAGAAACATTCATATAATGCTTTTGTCAAACGTGTTTGTGGCGCTCCAGCTAGCAGCAACACAGATGTGTGCAGCTGGTACGTTGCTCACAGCCTCCTACGCCCCTCAGATATTTTTAATTATTATATTTTTTAATTAATTTATTCATTTTACATCAGTATAAAAGAAAAACAATGTATAAACATACAATGTAAAATGTAAAAGACATAAAATGAAAGGTGGCAGAGAGAAGAAATAATCTTATATCTGCCCCTTTTTTCAAAGTAACAAAAGCAAACTCAATCCAAACAATCAACTCAAGCAAAGTTTTTCAGTAATAGAATGAAAAAAAAAGTCGCTAGTTAACTAGAAAGTTTCCTAATACAATGGATTTTACTAAAGATTTTCATATTTTAACAACTTAGATTTGATCATCTTTTTAAACACAAGCATCGATCTATCAAATTTAATATCGTTATCTAAAGTGTTCCATAAGTCAATTCCCTGTATCGAAACAGTCCGACTCTTCAAACTGGTTCTATACTGAGGTTTTACAAAAACCTCAGTACCCCTAAGAGTATAGCAAAACCAAAACACATTTGAACGTTAGAAGGCAGTAAGTAGTTTTGAGCTTTATACATAACTAATGAGATATTATAATCCACCAAATCATAAAACTTCAATAACTCAAAGGAGACCACACATAGGTCTTTAAAATTTTTATGTTATGTCTCTGTGCTATCTTGACAATATTAATTCATTTTAATACACAAAATTATTCTTAGATAATAATTATACCCTTTTTAATTCTGCCATTTTTAACTTTCATTTTGAACGACCGGTTTCTTGAAGTCCACGCCCTTCAACGATCTGTTTACGCCCTCTGTAACAGCCAGTATCTGTAATGTGTTGTTGTTTTAAAATTAGCTCTTTTTTTATTACTCATTTGACTTACTGTTAGTGCTAGCTTAAGATAACTTACCGAAACCCGTCTGAGCGCGCCGCAATTTGCTGCTCCTTTTAGCATTAGACCACCCGAATCCGATGCTAATGTTAGCTTGTTCCTCTTCCGGTGTTCGCCAGCTCCGCTCGTTGCACGCGGCGATTTTGGGAGTTATCGCTGTTCCAGTCAAGACAACACAAAGTTCACCAAGTGTCTCCCGTAAATTAATCCGTAAGGAGAAGGTCCTCGCTGCTGCGAGGCTGCTGCGAGGCTGAAAGCGAGGCTGTACAGTTGAAGCTCCGCTCCATCGCGCCAGAAGAGGGTCCCGTTGCCGCCGGTCCCTACGCCGGGGGTCCGCTCGTTTAATTTTTCCCGGCTGCGCGTTGGGAGCGATCGCAAATACACTAAAAATTGAACTAAATCATAAAAATAACAATTATACTTTATTTATAAAGTTATTTAAAAAAACCACAGCTGCAACAAAGTGCTGTACACATGAAATTAAGAACATATAAACAAAAGATGAGATGAAATCATGAAAAACAACAGTCATGTGTTTAATACTGAAGTGGGTGGAGCATCACCAGGGGTTGCTAGGTGAGGGGCTGGACTCAGGTTTGAGGTGGTTGGCTGCGGTTTGTGACGTCACAAACCGCAGGAAGTGGGAAACGAAGTGTATTTATCAAAGATAAATAAATCTACTTAGAGTAAATAAACCACTGGGTGCATTTTTTTGGCCTTAGGACTGTTTTTTTATGAAGTAAATACCCAAAGTTGAGTAAAAAAAACATTAAAAAGTGAATTTTGAATATGTGGTCCCCTTTAAGTTGATTAAACAATATATTTGATGGATGACGATGAGGTTTTCCTAAAATAATTCTCACAGCTCTCTTCTGCAAAATAAAAACAGGCTTTGTAATAGTTTTACATGCCTTCCCCCAAACTTCAACACAGTAAATTAAATGTGGAACAAAAATTGTATTATATAACAAATACAGAGCTGTCTCATTCAAAAAGTCTTTAACTTTATACAGTACCGCAGCAGATCTGGCTAACTTAATTTTTACCGAATTGATGTGCTGTTTCCAATGTTCTAATGTGGGAGGTGGAGGAAATGATAAAGTACAATGTCCAGACTTCTGACATTTAAGTTGGCACCATAGAGACATAAACAGGGTTTATACACAGGGTGACCTTTGACCCCTCAGGGGCAGACATTTGTACACATTGGGTGCACAGATAAGCGTGAAGGTCCCCTATACGTTTAGCTGAGCAGATGTTCAAGAGTGGATCAATTCCATAAGACAGTAAAGCTGTCTTAACGTTGCTCAGAAGTTTTAGTGGAAACTCACATAGAGCTTTCAGGACTAGCCAAGGGGCCCAGTCTGGGGCCAGAGTCCTGTTGGTGTGGGGGTCCCCTCCACAGTATGCCCCTCATGAAACGTATCATGAGAGGGTGTGCACCGAGAGTTTCACCCGCCCAGGCTTTGTGGCACACCAAAAATGGCTGACAAAAAACACCCTCATGGTGGAAAAGAAGTAGCCTTTTTATTTTTTTGCAGAGAGGCTAGGCTGACTTAGCTCCCACCTTCTGTGTGGCGCTTAGACGTAGCCGGTAAGACCTGAGGCCTTCAGCCTGTTCCCTTCAGTGGCCAAGCTGAAATCTGCCACAGTTCTGGACGTGGATGGAGAAGCTACCCATGTGCCTGGGTCAGCAGGTCCCTGTGAGAAGGCAGTTGCCATGGCGTCCCTGACAGCATTGAAATCAACTCCGGAAACCACGGTTTCTGTGGCCACTTGGGGGCTATTAATATCAGGGAGAGGGCTCCCCTGCGTACACGTTCCAGCGTCACCTGAATCAGAGGGACGGGTGGAAAAGCGTAATACAGCACCCCTGCTGGCCAGTCATGAGCCAAGGCATCTGTTCCCAGCGGTGCGTCTGTCTCCTTTAGAGAGAAGTACAGGTCACAGTGTGAGCTGGTCTTGCACGCGAACAGGTCGACGGAGGCTCTCCCGTACCGTGACCAGATCTGGTCCACAACCTGTGGGTTCAGTCTCCATTCTGAGGCTAACAGAGGCCCTCTTGAGAGGGCATCCGCTCCGTAGTTCAGTTCGCCCGGGATATGAGTCGCCCTGAGTGACAGTAATCTTGGGGCACACCACGTGAGCAGTTTTTGTGTTAGACCGAGAAGGGCTCGGGATCTTGTCCCCCCTTCCCTGTTGATGAAGGACACCGTTGTCCTGTTGTCTGATTTCACCAGGACATGCTGTCTTGTGATCAGTCCTTTTCCAAAAAAGTATTTCACTGACAGGAACACGGTCCACAATTCCAGGAAGTTGATGTGTAATCTCGCTTCCCGTTGTTCCCAGAGGCCTTGGGCATTATGATTTTTGCAGACTGCTCCCCATCCTGTTTTTGAGGCGTCTGTCGTGATTACCACGCGGGATGACACTCGTCCCAACGGGACCCCTTCCGTGAACACGGAGGGGTCCCTCCATTCTGAGCTGATCCGAATTTTCCCTGCTCGTCTGAAGGGGACAGTGTGTGTCTGTTTGTTTAGCCATATCTGTAGGGCCCACATTTTCAACAGTGCGTGTAGCACACAGGGTATGGCCATAGCCAAGAGGCCCAAGAGGCGCTGGCATGTCTTCAGGGGAACCTCTTGACCCAGTCTAAACCTTGCCAGGCAATGGCGTATCGAGGAAATGCGTTCCTCTGAGAGCCATGCTCTGTACAGAGTGGTGTCGACCTGTTCTCCCAAAAATACGGTAATCTGTGATGGAGTCAGGTCGCTTTTCTGCAGGTTTATGACAAAAGCGAGAGTCTCCAGGTGAGAAATCACAATGTGCAAACGTTGCATCCAGACATTTTGTAAATGTATGCGGTGTAGTTTTTAATCCGAAAGGTAAAGCCTTGAATTCGTATGCTTTTCCCTCGAATGCAAAACAAAGGTATTTTCTGTGCCTCCTCCATACGCTCACGTGGAAGTAGGCATCTTTTAAATCCACGGTGCATGCGTAGTCTCCTGGTCTCACAGACTGGAGGACCTGACGCAGTGTGAGCATCTTGAATTTGAATGTTTTTATTCTCTTGTTCAGCGTTCTGAGATCGAGGATCGGCCTCAAGGACTGGTCTTTCGTGGGCACCAGGAAGTAGTTGCTGTAGTGACCGGAGCGTATTTTATGCTTTGGAACAACACTTATTACTCCTTTCTGCAGCATCGTTGATATCTCCTCTCTCAGTACGTGTGTGCATGCTGGGTTTATGTTCAACTGCATTGCCCCCGTGAAAGGGGGCGGTCCTTTGAGGAATTGCAGTCTGAGCCCATGACGGGACAGTCGTCATGATCCATGCGTTCGGGAGACACGCCCTCCAGGCCTGCGCGTGCGCCGTGAGCCTGGAAGGCATGTTTATCCGCTGCTTGTGTTTTGTGGGCATGGGAGGGGTGGCCTTTGACCCCTCTCGCACGGTCAAGGGCAAGCTGGTCTGCCCGACAGAGGACGCCGTAAGGTCTGACTACCTCAGGCAGAGCTCGTGCATTCATTCATTCATTCATTCATTCAACCTTTATTTATACAGGCTAGCCTCGTTGAGTCACGAGGACTCATTTACAAGAGGGACCTGTCTCACTCACACCAAACAACCATTCACTCTCTCACTCACACCTAGGCAAGGGCGTAACTTTAGGTCTAACATTGGGGGGGTTATGCTATCTACCTATTTATTTATCGAATAAATAACTTTTTTTATGATTCAGGATATTTTAGGGTTAAAATATATTGTAATGCTTTTACTGTGATTTACTGTGATTTACTTAACTTTCCTGTTTTCTCTGTATTTATTCTGCTCCTTTTTTGTTCCACATAGGTTCAACAAGTAAGAAAAAAACTCACTATTTTTCTGCATTTTTTTCAGCCATAACACATATTTTACATTTTTAAGATTTATTATATAACATACCTCAATTTCACAATTTTCAAAGAGTGTGTATTTACCTGGTTCACTACAGTTTAACTAGGAAAAATTACAACAAATGATTCAAATACAGCCATAATATGACAAGAGCAGAGTAAAACCCTGCATCATACCTGTCAAGTTTTGGATTTAAAAATAAAGGAAATTTTCTGCCGGGTACGCCGAGCCATCCCACTAGCCCAGGGATCTGCAACCTTTATGATCAAAAGAGCCATTTCTGCCCCTTTGTTCACTAAATTAAACGTTTCCGGAGCCACAACACCTGCTACAACTGGGATTCTCAACTGGTGGCCCACAGACCACTTTAAGTTTGTTAAAGGACAATTTTCTGACCTGTAGTTTTCTGGCCATTGTAAAGCTGAAAATATCTAACGATTTGTTGATATTTTTACATTTTAAGACTAAAAAAGACCAGATTATCATAAAGAAGGAAAAATAATGTGATCTTTCCCAATTAAAAAATAAAATAATGAACTATGCAGGTCTAGGTAAATTATTTTAATCGTGGAAAAATTAAATATCCTACTTCAAATAAATAAAGTTAACTTATGTTTTACTCATTCTATTAGTTCTAGTATTCACACATTTGCAAAGGAAATGACAGGAAAAACTGCTAAAACTAGCCCTTTTTGTTGTTATAAGAACAAATAAAATTCAGTTTAAAGTTAGTTTTGATCAAAGCTTGGAAGTGCCACTGCAGAGGGACCAAAGAGCTGCATGTGGCTCCAGAGCCGCAGGTTGCAGACCCCTGCACTAGCCCAACCAAAGTCCAGAACCCCTTACATTTTAAATAAATAAATATCACATTTTTGTCATCTGTGTATGTTTCCCATACTTAACAGACGAAATTGGCCTCTGCATTTAACCCAACCACCACCAGGTGGTGCAGTGGGCAGCCGTAGTCAGCGCCCGGGGAGCTGGGGAAAATAGATGTGCACTCATAGACACCCCAAGGTGTGCCGTGGCCAGGGTTCGAACCTGGGTCCTTCGGATCCCAAGTCTGATTCCCTAGCCACTACACCAGACAGGTTTACAAGAAATCTAAAATAACTACCTATCAGCCTCTTTCAAACCAGTTATGTGATCACAATCTGATAGGCCTACCTTTGTGCTTGATGGATTTTTCATGCTGACGGACATCGTTCCTTCCCCCATGAGAGACACTAAAGTTGCAGTTACAAATCTTAAAAAACCGCATAATTGTGCCCCACCCTACTGTTCTTTAGGAAAGTAAATTCGCTGTCCCATTTTTCAAGATATTTACACGAAGTCTTAACTTTTTTGGCAGGGACGCCTTCTCTCTCGTTACATTCATCTCTGTGTTTTTCTGGGTTTGTGTTCCCACTGCCAGCAGTAACATCGCGAGAACTGCCACCGAGGCTACTGCAGGTGGCAGTTCTCTCAAGGCTAGTGACAGAGGCAAAAAAATGTGTCCCCGGCTGGAGGGGGGAGGAGGAAGGGGAGGCGAACGGCAGCTTTGAAGGCAGAGAGAGAGCAGTCGCGCTCGCTCCTCCTCCGCGCGCACCTCCAGTTAATCCGGGAGCTTGAAATGAATGATGCCATTTTTTTGGGGGGGTTATATTGACTGGATCCAATTATTGAGGGGGTTAAATCCCCCCTATCCCCCGTGTAAATTACGCCTATGCACCTAGGGTCAATTTAGAGTCACCAATCAGCCTAACATGCATGTTTTTTGGTCTGTGGGAGGAAACCGGAGTACCCGGAGGAAACCCACGCATGCACGGGGAGAACATGCAAACTCCACCCAGAAAGGCCCCCGGACCGGGATTTGAACCGGCAACCTTCTCGCTGAGAGGCAGCAGCTCTACCAGTTGTGCCACCGTGCTACCCAAACATGCATGTTTTTTGGTCTGTGGGAACAAACCGGAGTACCCGGAGGAAACCCACGCATGCACGGGGAGAACATGCAAACTCCACCCAGAAAGGCCCCCGGACTAGGATTTGAACCGGCAACCTTCTCGCTGAGAGGCAGCAGCTCTACCAGTTGTGCCACCGTGCTGCCGGCATCCCGTTGCGGTTCATTGTCTGACCTAGCAATTTGTGTTTCACAGTGGGGGAATTTGAGTCAAGAACCAAGGCAGACTATGCTTTGGTACTTTTATTTTTGTGTACGGATGAACAAATGTTTGTTTTTATTTCACACACAGCAGGGAAATCATGTTTTGCGCATACACAAATATCACCAGCTCCTTGTAATGTTCTACAAATAAAGTCTGGGTTCAAAATACTCGGTTCCCGTACCACTTGGGCGGGCAAACCTGCAAAACTGTGATGTTGTCCAGTTTCATCAGGCCCGGATCTACTTCCCGCCTGGGTTTACCGAGGAGGTCCTCATCCGGGCCACCTGGCGAAGAACGTGCACCCCATTGCAGGCAGGCCTCTTCTGTGGGGTGCGACGCGTGGCATCCCTGGGGGGGGGCAAAACCCTTTCTTGGCAACCCCTCACGAAGAGTCCCGTTGGCTCGATCATGTGGTACAGAAAGAGGGACCTCTAGTCTTCCGGGAGGTCCGTCAAAGTCATCCACAGGTGGCGCTGAGCGACAACCATTTCTACCATAGATCTGCCCTGTGTGATGGCTATTGTCCCCATCATATGGAGCACAAAGTCAGAAGCCATGCGTGCCTGCTCCAGGGCCTCTTCCGTGGCCTGTTCATTTGTCGTTACCTGTAGCTCCTGTAGCTTCTCTGCTAGGTACGCCTGCATCATGGTCGAAGTGTTCATCGTGCGTGCCGCGAGGCCCTGAGCTCGGTAACATTTATCAAGCTGTTTTGCCGAAGCGCGGCAGGCCCTGCTAGGCAGTGTTGGCTTTACGCCCGCTGTTGCAGGGGCTAGGTGAGACGCCAGCGTATCCTCTATTTGTGAGGCGTTGGCGAGTCCTGCTGCCTCCATCTCGGCGACTCCCAGGAACCGAGAGAGTGGCAGCAGCATGGGAGCTCTGGGTTCAGCCCAGGAGCGCGTAAGCTCCATGAGGAAATCCGGAAAAATGGGCATTCTTTGCCTCGTCGTCGGCTGCTGTTTCGCGTAAAAATAAATCCCCGCCAGCCTCGTGACCTGTTGGCGAGGCATGGGGTCTGGCCATGCGACCTGCAGCGCGTCCGCCGCCCTACGACACAAGTCAAATAGAGCGGGGACTAGGGATGGGAATTGATAAGAAATTATCGATATCGATGCCTTTATCGATGTCATTTATCGATTCGATTCCTTGTCGATTCTGTTATCGATTCTCATTTGGGTAATAAAATATAGTAAACCATTTGTGTTCATAAAGAATTTAATGATCTTTCACCAAAACCAAAAATATATGTAGTATTCTGATAATTCTCAATCAGGTCATCTGGACAGTTTCTTTTGTATATATGTAGTATATATGTAGTATTCCTATTTGATGAAGTTTCATTGTTTATTAGGAATTTCCTAATAAACAATAAAACTTAATCAAAACAAACTAGCAATTTTTGTTCAGAAAAATTAACATGTCTGCTTTCTCAGGAAGGATACGGGATCTTTCAGGACTAATCGTATCCCCAGCTGTGGAGAACACCCTCTCAGATGGGGTGGAGGATGCTTGTACACAGAGATACTTCTCAGCAAAAGATGATAATAGGGGCAGTGTGTCCTTCTTCATCCACCACCAGAGGGTTGGGCTGTCCTTTATTGGAATTGCTGTTAGGCTTCTGTACAGTTGTATTTCACGATCCAGTCTCTGAGCTACGGAGATGGGGGGCTGCTGCTGCTGCATTGCCATACGTTTTCTGTCCTCTTCTTCAAA
Organism: Garcialebias charrua; assembly: GCA_038048925.1. Lineage (NCBI taxonomy): Eukaryota > Metazoa > Chordata > Actinopteri > Cyprinodontiformes > Rivulidae > Garcialebias > Garcialebias charrua. The sequence continues at coordinate 10,241 of JBBPBX010085354.1, forward strand.
GATTTCTTCAAGTCCTATATTTTCTTGTTTCTTTACAGGAGGTGTCTGAAATTGACATAACGACAACTTGTAATTCACAAGTTGCAATTTATCATCTTTCATTACAAAAAACAAAACTTACATAGTTATCATCTTCATCATCATCTTCTGCCTCACTCTGTGTCTCTCCCATCTCTGCCAGCTTCAGAAAAAAAATCACCATAAACATACACCAAAAGAAATACACCAGATTTAGTGTGTAATTCAAATACCTCTGCTCTTGTTGCTGCGGCAGCCTGAGTGTTTTCTGCCACAACAGCTGCCCTGATCCTGCCCCAGATGTTATTCTCATCATCAGTCAACATGGATTTAAATCTGGGGTCGATAACAGTCGCTTCTTCAAGGAACGCTTGGATACAGTCATCCTGAAATTTAAAATGGAGGAAAACAAAATTTAGGGAAAAGGAAGATAGTTTACTAAGTTTGGTGTAAATTATTACTAGTCATTATTTAACAAATTTACTTTGTAACGTTTGGAAAGATCATTCCAGATGTTTTCTTTAATACTCCTGCTGAAAGCAGAGTCATCTGCCTGCACGGTGTAATGTTTTTCCAGCTTCTGGAGGATGGGAAGTATCTGGCCACAGGTTGGAGTTTTGTCACTACTCACAACGAGTGTGGATGCGTAATGCAATCGCATCAGCTGCACAAACTCCTCTGCTTTCCGGAGGTCTTCATTGCCAATTCTGGCCAATCTGCAATATAAACAAAACAAATATTTATTAATTGCTTTATTTATTCAAATTTTGTCTTTTCCCCACCAAGCATACTTGTCATTTTCCATGGGCTTTCTTAGCCGTGGGTCAACAGCTGCAGCTTGGAGCACAGGAAACTGTTCACAGAACCTCTCAATCATAAAAAACAGAGAGTTCCATCTTGTCCTCACATCCAATACCAGCATGTGCTGGGGCAACTCTGAAAGGCACACACATGAGGATTAGTTTAAATTACATTAGCTGACTTTGATAAAATATTTAAAATGCATTCTTACTGAGGAGTTGTTGCTTCTCTTTGAGGACCACTTTTGCCATGTGAGACCTCTTCATCCACACGACCACCGAACAAATTCTTGCTGCCCAGTTGGAAACTGAACTGCTGTTGTACAGCTTCTGAGCTCCTAGGTTTAGGGTGTGTGCAAAACATGGAAACTTTATTATGTCCAGCTTTCTTTTAGGAGCCAAGATGGTCTAGTGGCAGGGCTTTTGACTACGGATCCGAAGGTCGCGGGTTCGCGCCCCGGCCACTACCCAGCTTGGGGTGTCTATGAGTCTATGACCTATTTCTCCAGCTCCCCGAGCGCTTTCGGGCTGCTCACTGCACCACCTGGTAGGTGGTTGGGTTAAATGCAGAGACGAATTTCGTCTGTGTATGGGAACATACGCAGATGACAGGAATAGACATTATTATTATTATTATTATTTTTCACAGCAACATCCATGTTTGCTGCATTACGGTGGCTGCCACAACTTTCTCTTTGACTCCAAACTCCTCCAGGATCCCATCAATCTCCTGTGCAACAGCTGCTCCTGTCTGTGATTCATACACAGCTTTTGTTTTGAGGACTTTTTCCTTATTTTTACCTTCCATGACATAGTGCAGGGTTACAGTTAGGTAATGATCTTGTGTAAAACTTGTCCAACCATCCGCTGTGATGGCTGCCTTTCTGATGTAGGCTATTTTAGTTCAGATATCAGATTACTCTTTTCAACCTCATACCAAGCAGGGATGAGATGGTTTGTTAAAGCTTCTCTGCTTGGTGGATGATATTTTGAGTTAAGAGTCTTAGTCATCTCCCTAAAAAAAAAAAAAAAGAATAGAAACAGAAACAGAACTGAACTTGTTAAACTGACAACTTACAATTTGATATTTATCATTTAAATATTTTCTTACCGAAATTCACGTTGTTCCACTGTTGTAAAAGGGTGCAAACCTTTCACCACGAATCTGGTAACAGATCGATGACATTCGTTTGTTCTTGCCTCAGTCATTTTATTTCTCCCTGCTTCTGTCATGGTCTGTCTTCTATTGTCTGGTGTTTCTGTGTTCTGTCTGTTTGTGTTTCTTTTAGTCTTCTCTTGAGTTTAATTTAGTTCTTTGTCTCCTCTCAGTTGTCTAGTGTCTTTGTCTTGCCTTGTTAAGCTTTCTGTTTTTGTTTCTGTGTTCTGTTTGTTTAGTCAGCTCTTTGTTCCCACTGTGAGGTTGGCTCCCTCTCCTGGACTTTCCATGTGTTTTCCATTCAACCTACCCTGCTCCATTTTAGTTATTTCAGATTTAGTTTATTTCCCTGTCCTGCTCCAGATTAGTTAAATTCCTGTTTAGTTTACTTCTCTGTTCAGCCCCAGTTTAGTTATTCATGTTACATGTTTTAGTTAGTTCCCTTGCCCTGGTCTGTTATTTATTACTTCCCCAAGTGTTCACTCTGGTCCTTCCTGGTGTTGTGCTCCAATCAGTCTGATTATTTTCACCTTTGTCCCAAGCCCTGCCTGTGTGTATATAAGTTCCTCTGTGAGTTCTGACTTGGTCGGTTCGTCATCGTTTTGGGTTCATCCTAGTCCTGTTCAGTGCTTTAAGTGGAAAAAAATAAGTGCCGGTACCCTCCCTAATGTCATAATAATATGCATACCTGCAAACTCAGAAGGGATGAAAAAGGTGACAAACGTTGCGCCAACCCCCCCCTCCCCCCGGCATGGCCAGGTGAGTGAACAAGTGGATAGATAGGTGGACCACCCAATTCAATTAGCCCTCCCAGAATGCAATGCACTGTAACATTACGTTCCAAGCCTAATTAGTCCAGTCGGATGTTCCTATGCTAACTGTTCCACGCAGAAATTTTTTGGTTGAGAAATTATTCACAAGTTAAACCATGTAATGCAAAAGTATCAAGGTGTGAAAATATGACTTTATCTGCTGCAGGTAAGATAGTAACTGCTCATGGCTACTCCATACTCATTTCTTAAATATGCTGGTGAAGATGTTTTGCCAGAAATTTTGAATAAAGTAGATGCCATTTCCTGCATTCTTGTGTATTTTAACAAGTTGTTAAACATCTATGTTTACCTACATGTAAACATGATTCACTAACTATTTTAGAGACATCTAACAAAATAAAGTCAGGTCCTGTGGACAGATTAAAAAATTGTTGAAATTATTATTGATCATGAATCAGGATATTTTAGAGACACCTCATTTAACTAGTATAGACATCATCCTGTTTTTAAATTCACTCCTGTGGCTAAGATTCATTCAACCTTTATTTAGTCAGGTAAATCTTTTGAACCTCATGGGCTCATTTACGAACCCATGAGGTTCAAAAGATTTACCTGACTAAATAAAGGTTGAATGAATCTTAGCCACAGGAGTGAATTTAAAAACAGGATGATGTCTATATGAAGATAATTAAATTAATGTGATACTTTATCACAGTGACTTTAGGGGCAACTGACTTTTATTTTGTTAATTTTTATTTAGTTTTATTTGTAACACAACATGCCATTTTACTAAACAATGGTTACACTGCATGTATAAAAATATTAACTTTACCCACACGTTGGAGGAGTTACTTCCGCTTCCCTCGCGCTCTGTCGCGCTGCAGAGTTTGTTTTTGTTTTTTTACAGAGTTCGCTGTCGTCTCCTCCCCCTGTCTATCCTGAGGTTGTGATTGGCCAAATGACGCGCTCCACCAAAGATGTTTTATTATCGTGAAGATGCATTACTCTTTCTTGAAATCCAGTCGGGGGAAATGATGCATTCTAATCTGCCACAGGTCTTTCAAGTGGAGAAGACGAAAATAAGTTCCGGAACGCACCTTACTCTTAAAAAAAGTCCCGGTACTCTCAGGGTTAAATTTTAGAAGTGGCGGAACTAGGTACCGGTGAGTTCCGGCCCACTTAAAGCACTGGTCCTGTTCCCCGAGTTCCCTGGGTTATGTGAGTTATGCTGCCATTGTCAGCCTTTTTTCTGTTTGAACAATTAAAGTATTTATTTTTGTACTTTGCCTCCTGAGTCCTGTCTGCAAATGGGTTCTTTCCACGGTCCCTGAGCCTGGACCCTAACAGCTTCTATGAAAGGAGAAGCTAACGTTGGTGTGCTAGCTCCACTTGTGCTAACACTACTAGCCTCTGACCCAGCCAGACTCCGGCAATCCTCGTCAACTAAATGTTACAGGAGAGGGAGATTATTTATAAAATACAGTGGAAGCAGTATAGCTAAAAGGTAACAAGTGAAAGAATTTGACGTTACCTGCTGTAACAACGGAGGTGGACGCTTTCTCTCCACTTCCTTCTCCTCTAAGCAGCGTGTTAAAAACAGTACATTTCTTCAAAGTCACCGCATGCTGAGTGGCCAAATGCTTCTGCATGTTCGACGTATTTCCTCCCTTTGTCGTAATGGACGCGTTGCATGCGTTACAAGTAGCCCTGGTCTCAACTTTTTTCGTGAAATGAAGCCAAACGCTTGAGCGCTTCCTCCGCGACGCCATTTTGAACACCACATGTACCATATAGATCTCATATATAGACACCACCACCACTCGGGCGCGCCGCACGGCGCATATCTGTGATGTCAGCGCTTAAAGCAGGGATACACGCAGTCTGTGGCAGGGAATACAGACCATTACAAACTACAAACCATCCCCCCAGACCTGTGACAGCTCAGCCTCTGCGCTGAATGAACTGAATGAGTTCTTTGCTCGGTTCGAGGCAAGTAACTGCACACCAGCACATAAACTCCCCCTCTCTCCTGATGGCCAGGTGCTGACGCTGTCCTCAGACAGCGTAAATAATAATAATAATAATTAATTCAATTTATAACGCACTTTTCATTACTGAAA
>JBBPBX010085355.1:0-15107 GCA_038048925.1 Garcialebias charrua
GTGCGCCCCCTACATTATGTCTATAGTTATATCTCAGTGATACATCATCCGATCTGAACCAGATTTATTGTGCTTTATCAGTGAACACTTCGACACACATTGATAATGGTATGTAAAGTTTTACTCCATAGCGCCCCCTATATTATTACTACAGTTATATCTTAGTGATACATTATCCGATCTGCACGAGATTTAGTGTGGTTCATCAGTGAGTACTTCTACACACATTGATAATGTTGTGTAAATTTTTACTCCACAACGCCCCCTATATTATTACTACAGTTATATCTCAGTGATACATTATCCGATCTGTACAAGATTTATTGTGCATCAACAGTGAGCCCTTGTGTACACATTGATATGGTGGGCTAACATTTGACTCAAGTGCGCATGCTAGTTAGCTTAGCATTAGCATCACCCGTTAGCATGTGAGATAACACCAGAAACTTGTTCAGCGTGATCTGTTGAGTCATCTGTGTAAGTTTGGTTGAAAAATAAGGTGTTAGCCTAGCATGCTAGTTAGCTTAGCATTAGCATCACCCATTAGCATGTGAGATAACATCAGAAACTTGTTCAGTGTGGTCTGTTGAGTCACCTATGTAAGTTTGGTTGGAAAATAAGGTGTTAGCCTAGCATGCTAGTTAGCTTAGCATTAGCATCAACCGTTAGCATGTGAGATAACACCAGAAACTTGTTCAGTGTGGTCTGTTGAGTCACCTGTGTAAGTTTGGTTGGAAAATAAGGTGTTAGCCTAGCATGCTAGTTAGCTTAGCATTAGCATCACCCGTTAGCATGTGAGATAACACCAGAAACTTGTTCAACGTGGTCTGTTGAGTCACCTGTGTAAGTTTGGTTGGAAAATAAGGTGTTAGCCTAGCATGCTAGTTAGCTTAGCATTAGCATTACCCGTTAGCATGTGAGATAACACCAGAAACTTGTTCAGCGTGGTCTGTTGAGTCACCTGTGTAAGTTTGGTTGGAAAATAAGGTGTTAGCTTAGCATGCTAGTTAGCTTAGCATTAGCATCACCCGTTAGCATGTGAGATAACACCAGAAACTTGTTAAGCGTGGTCTGTTGAGTCATCTGTGTAAGTTTGAATGGAAAATAAGGTGTTAGCCTAGCATGCTAGTTAGCTTAGCATTAGCATCACCCGTTAGCATGTGAGATAACACCAGAAACTTGTTCAACGTGGTCTGTTGAGTCACCTGTGTAAGTTTGGTTAGAAAATAAGGTGTTAGCCTAGCATGCTAGTTAGCTTAGCATTAGCATTACCCGTTAGCATGTGAGATAACACCAGAAACTTGTTCAGCGCTGTCTGTTGAGTCACCTGTTTAAGTTTGGTTGGAAAATAAGGTGTTAGCCTAGCATGCTAGTTAGCTTAGCATTAGCATTACACGTTAGCATGTGAGATAACACCAGAAACTTGTTCAGCGTGGTCTGTTGAGTCACCTGTGTAAGTTTGGTTGGAAAATTAGGTGTTAGCCTAGCATGCTAGTTAGCTTAGCATTAGCATCACCCATTAGCATGTGAGATAACACCAGAAACTTGTTCAGCATGGTATATCTCAGAGATACATTATCCGATCTGCACGAGATTTATTGTACTTCATCAGTGAGCACGTCTATACACATTGATATTGTGGATTAACATATGACTCTAGAGCGCCCCTAGATTATTCAAACTGTTAGATCTCAGTGATACATCATTCGATCTGTACCAGATTTATTCTGCGTCATCAGGGAGCAGTTCTAAACGCATTGATATTGTTGTGTAAATTTTGACTTCAGTGCACCACCTACATAATTCAAACTGTTATATGTCAATAAGGATTAAGGGAAAAAATCGTTTTTTTAAATCTAGATTCTTTGTCTTGGCGATTCAGAATCAATTCTAAATGCTCCAAAATTGATTTTAAAACATGTTTAATTTTCCCCTGATACATGCTCAATAATCCAGGTAGAAAACTCTAAAAAAGCTAAGTCTGATATTCAGCTCAGTCTTAGCACCCTCTCAAAGTGGATCAACCAGTTTCCTGGTGACTGCTGAAACCAGTTGCTCACATGATGGATGACCATCATCTTAACAATGGATCGTTAGCACCCATTGTAAAAACAACCCAAAGGGTTGTTTGCTATTCACAAAGGGCTGATCACTTCTACACACTTTGATACTATGGTTTAACAGATGACTCCAGTGTGCCCCATACATTATTTTTCAAACTGTTACATCTCATTGCTAGATCATGTGATCTGTTCCACGTTTACTGTGTATCATCTGTCAGCACTTCTAAACACGTATATATTGTTGTTGTTCGCTAATTGTTCTTGGCAAACTGGTGCTGGATGGGCACGAGAGAGTTTGAGGTGGCGACCGAGCGGACTAGCTAGAGTTCCCATGCTCACCACAATAAGGCCGGAGCGGCGCTAAGCTGCTTCGGGCCTCAACGCCGCTTGCGGCTTTAATTAGGCCCGAAGCAGCGAAGCGCTGCAAGGACCTATTGTAATTGTAGTGTTTATTATTAGGCCCGAAGCAGCGAAGCGCTGCAAGGACCTATTGTAATTGTAGTGTTTATTATTTTTTTATTATTATTATTTTTATTCTTCCCCACCATTAAGTGTCCTTTTGGGGGCTTTATCATATATGAAAACTCACCAAATTTTGCAGACTCGTCAGGACTGGTGAAAAATTACATATTTTGGGGGCGTGGCAAAAATCGCCACAGAAACGGCTCAAGAGCGCCCCCTAGAAATTTTCAAAATACCCTCCGCATAGACTTAGTTTGACGTAGAATCGTGAAATTTGGTACACTTGTCCAACTCACCAAGATGCACAGAAAACCCTCTGGCACCAACGCTGTACGATAAATGGTAAGGCGGCCATTTTGGAACGATGACCAAATTTTTACACCTTTTTGGCCGTTTACAGCCTCCGCATTTGAACGAACTCCTCCTAGGGATTTCGCTCGATTTGGTTCAAACTTGGCCAGTTTCTTCATAAGGCACGGGGGAACAAACAATATCAAAATTGTGCGTTTTCATGAATGCTGAAGGGGCGGGGCCAGACGTCAAAGTTGGACATCTCGCCATGAAAAACGAAACGCTTACAGCTCTTACACGAAAAGAGTCTAATACATCAAACCTTCAGTGATTGACGCACATCCGGTCCCCTGCATTACTGAATGGTCAAATCATGACATCACTTAAGCCACGCCCCCTGACAACAGGAAGTGTAAAGTTTTACTTTGAAAGGTCCATATCGGACCCGTGTTACCTAATCAGCGTGACATTGTGTCCAGTGACTAAAGACATGTTGGTGTAACAAGCTTTCCAGCACTGTTCGTTTTGGGTGGAGCAAGTGGGCGTGGCGACATGGCGAAGTAAGACGTAACGCCATCACCATACGTTTGGATCTAAAATCCACAGATTTGATCCGAGGAGTACCAAAATCAGTATGATCGATCATTGCCCACCCCTTGAACAGGTGTTTATGCTAATTAGCAAATTGCTACAGAAACGGCTCAAGAGCGCCCCCTAGAAATATTCAAAATACCCTCCGCATTGACCTTAGTTTGACGTAGAATCATGAAATTTGGTACACTTGTCCAACTCACCAAGATGCACAGAAAACCCTCTGGCACCAATGTTGTACAATAAATGGTAAGGCGGCCATTTTGGAACGATGACCAAATTTTCACCCCTTTTTGGCCGTTTACAGCCTCCGCATTTGAACAAACTCCTCCTATGAATTTCGCTCGATTTGGTTCAAACTTGGCCAGTTTCTTCATAAGGCACGGGGGAACAAACGATATCAAAATTGTGCGTTTTCATGAATGCTGAAGGGGCGGGGCCAGACGTCAAAGTTGGACATCTCGCCATGAAAAACGAAACGCTTACAGCTCTTACACGAAAAGAGTCTAATACATCAAACCTTCAGTTATTGACCCACATCCGGTCCCCTGCAAAACTGTATGGTCAAATCATGACATCACTTAAGCCACGCCCCCTGACAACAGGAAGTGTAAAGTTTTAGGTTGAACGGTCCATATCGGACCCCTGTTACCTAATCAGCGTGACATTGTGTCCAGTGACCGAAGACATGTTGGTGTAACAAGCTTTCCAGCACTGATCGTTTTGGGTGGAGCATGTGGGCGTGGCGACGTGGCGAAGTAAGACGTAACGCCGTCACCATACGTTTGGTTCTAAACTCCACAGATTTGATCCGAGGAGTACCAAAATCAGTATGATCGATCATTGCCCACTCCTTGAAAATGTGTCTATGCTAATTAGCAAATAGCCTCCACAGCGCCCCCTAGAATATTTAGAAACATCAGTCCCAAGCCAATTTTGGTCTAAAATTCTGAAAATCGGTGAATATATGTATCTTCTCAGGATCTACGAAAAACTCTCTTGGAGCACTGGTCAAAAACAAACACGAAGTCGGCCATTTTGGGTCAAAGGTCATTTTCCGGCGTTTTTGAATTACATATTTAAACAAACTCCTCTTAGGGATTTTGAAGGATTGCCTTTAAACTTGGTTAATATGCCCTTAACACATTGGACAGTAAAAGTTATCAAAAGTGTGCGTTTTCGTTTATGCTAAAGGGGCGTGGCCAGGCCTCAAACTTACGTTTCATGAGTCCCCTAAATTATTTCTATAGTCACATCTCAGTGATACATCATCCGATCTGAACCAGATTTATTGTGCATCATCAGTGAGCCCTTGTGGACACATTGATATGGTGGACTAACATTTGACTCAAGTGCGCCCCCTACATTACTTCTATAGTTATATCTCAGTGATACATCATCCGATCTGAACCAGATTTATTGTGCATCATCAGTGAGACCTTGTGGACACATTGATATTGTTGTTTAACATATGACTCCAGAGCGCCCCCTAGATTATTCAAACTGTTATATCTCAGTGATACATCATCCGATCTGAACCAGATTTATTGTGCATCATCAGTGAGCCCTTGTGGACACATTGATATGGTGGGCTAACATTTGACTCAAGTGCGCCCCCTACATTATTTCTATAGTTATATCTCAGTGATACATCATCCGATCTGAACCAGATTTATTGTGCATCATCAGTGAGCCCTTGTGGACACATTGATATGGTGGGCTAACATTTAACTCAAGTGCGCCCCCTACATTATTTCTACAGTTATATCTCAGTGATACATCATCCGATCTGAACCAGATTTATTGTGCATAATCAGTGAGCCCTTGTGGACACATTGATATTGTTGTTTAACATATGACTCCAGAGCGCCCCCTAGATTATTCAAACTGTTATATCTCAGTGATACATCATCCGATCTGAACCAGATTTATTGTGCATCATCAGTGAGCCCTTGTGGACACATTGATATGGTGGGCTAACATTTGACTCAAGTGCACCCCCTACATTATTTCTATAGTTATATCTCAGTGATACATCATCCGATCTGAACCAGATTTATTGTGCATCATCAGTGAGCCCTTGTGGACACATTGATATTGTGGTTTAACATGTAACTCCAGAGCGCCCCCTAGATTATTCAAACTGTTATATCTCAGTGAGACATCATCTGATCTGAACCAGATTTATTGTGTATCATCAATGAGCCCTTGTGGACACGTTGACAAGGTGGGCTAACATTTGACTCAAGTGCGCCCCCTACATTATTTCTATAGTTATATCTCAGTGATACATCATCCGATCTGCACGAGATTTATTATGCTTTATCAGTGAACACTTCGACACACATTGATAATGTTATGTAAATTTTTACTCCATAGCGCCCCCTATATTATTACTACAGTTATATCTTAGTGATACATTATCCGATCTGCACAAGATTTATTGTGCTTTATCAGTGAACACTTCGACACACATTGATAATGGTATGTAAATTTTTACTCCATAGCGCCCCCTATATTATTACTACAGTTATATCTTAGTGATACATTATCCGATCTGCACGAGATTTATTGTGATTCATCAGTGAACACTTCTACACACATTGATAATGGTATGTAAATTTTTACTCCATAGCGCCCCCTATATTATTACTACAGTTATATCTCAGTGATACATTATCCGATCTGCACGAGATTTATTGTGCTTTATCAGTGAACACTTCGACACACATTGATAATGGTATGTAAATTTTTACTCCATAGCGCCCCCTATATTATTACTACAGTTATATCTTAGTGATACATTATCCGATCTGCACGAGATTTATTGTGATTCATCAGTGAACACTTCTACACACATTGATAATGGTATGTAAATTTTTACTCCATAGCGCCCCCTGTATTATTACTACAGTTATATCTTAGTGATACATTATCCGATCTACACGAGATTTATTGTGTTTTATCAGTGAACACTTTGACACACATTGATAATGGTATGTAAATTTTTACTCCATAGCGCCCCCTATATTATTACTACAGTTATATCTTAGTGATACATTATCCGATCTGCACGAGATTTATTGTGATTCATCAGTGAACACTTCTACACACATTGATAATGGTATGTAAATTTTTACTCCATAGCGCCCCCTATATTATTACTACAGTTATATCTCAGTGATACATTATCCGATCTGCACGAGATTTACTATGCTTCATCAGTGAGACCTTGTGGACACATTGATATTGTGGTTTAACATATGACTCAAGAGCGCCCCCTAGATTATTCAAATCGTTATATCTCAGTGATACATCATCCGATCTAAACCAGATTTATTGTGCATCTTCAGTGAACAATTCGACACACATTGATAAGGGTATGTAAATTTTTACTCCATAGCACCCCCTATATTATTACTACAGTTATATCTTAGTGACACATTATCCGATCTGCACGAGATTTATTGTGATTCATCAGTGAACACTTCTACACACATTAATAATGGTATGTAAATTTATACTCCATAGCACCCCCTATATTATTACTACAGTTATATCTCAGTGATACATTATCCGATCTGCACGAGATTTACTATGCTTCATCAGTGAGACCTTGTGGACACATTGATATTGTGGTTTAACATATGACTCAAGAGCGCCCCCTAGATTATTCAAATCGTTATATCTCAGTGATACATCATCCGATCTAAACCAGATTTATTGTGCATCATCAGTGAGCCCTCGTGGACACATTGATATTGTGGTTTAACATATGACTCCAGAGCGCCCCTTAGATTATTCAAATCGTTATATCTTAGTGATACATCATCCGATCTAAACCAGATTTATTGTGCATCATCAGTGAGCCCTCGTGGACACATTGATATGGTGGGCTAACATTTGACTCAAGTGCGTCCCCTAGATTATTCAAACTGTTATATCTCAGTTATACATCATCCGATATTTACCAGATTTATTGTACATCATCAGTGAGCACTTCAACACACATTGATACTGTGGTTTAACAGATAACTCCAGTGCGCCCCCTACATTATTTTTCAAACTGTTACATCTCATTGCTAGATCATCTGATCTGTTCTACATTTACTGTGTGTCACCAGTCAGCACTTCTAAACACGTATATATTGTTGTTATTCGCTAACTGTTCTTGGCAAATGGGTGCTGGATGGGCATGAGAGAGTTCGAGGTGGTGACCGAGCAGATCAGCTGGAGGTCCCGTGGTCGACACAATAAGGCCAGAGCGGCGCTAAGCTGCGAGGGCCTCAATGCTGCTTGCAGCTTTAATTATTTTTATTTTTATTATTATTTTTATTCTAGTCCCTCTTTAAGTGGCTTTTTGGGGGCTTTATCATATATGAAAACTCACCAAATTTGGCGGACTCGTCAGGACTGGTGAAAAATTACATATTTTGGGGGCGTGGCAAAAATCGCCACAGAAACGGCTCAAGAGCGCCCCCTAGAAAATTTCAAAATACCCTCCGCATTGACTTAGTTTGACGTAGAATCGTGAAATTTGGTACACTTGTCCAACTCACCAAGATGCACAGAAAACCCTCTGGCACCAACGTTGTACGATAAATGGTAAGGCGGCCATTTTGGAATGATGACCAAATTTTTACACCTTTTTGGCCGTTTACAGCCTCCGCATTTGAACGAACTCCTCCTAGGGATTTCGCTCGATTTGGTTCAAACTTGGCCAGTTTCTTCATAAGGCACGGGGGAACAAACAATATCAAAATTGTGCGTTTTCATGAATGCTGAAGGGGCGGGGCCAGACGTCAAAGTTGGACATCTCGCCATGAAAAACGAAACGCTTACAGCTCTTACACGAAAAGAGTCTAATACATCAAACCTTCAGTGATTGACGCACATCCGGTCCCCTGCATTACTGAATGGTCAAATCATGACATCACTTAAGCCACGCCCCCTGACAACAGGAAGTGTAAAGTTTTACTTTGAAAGGTCCATATCGGACCCGTGTTACCTAATCAGCGTGACATTGTGTCCAGTGACTAAAGACATGTTGGTGTAACAAGCTTTCCAGCACTGTTCGTTTTGGGTGGAGCAAGTGGGCGTGGCGACATGGCGAAGTAAGACGTAACGCCATCACCATACGTTTGGATCTAAAATCCACAGATTTGATCTGAGGAGTACCAATATCAGTATGATCGATCATTGCCCACCCCTTGAACAGGTGTTTATGCTAATTAGCAAATTGCTACAGAAACGGCTCAAGAGCGCCCCCTAGAAATATTCAAAATACCCTCCGCATTGACCTTAGTTTGACGTAGAATCATGAAATTTGGTACACTTGTCCAACTCACCAAGATGCACAGAAAACCCTCTGGCACCAATGTTGTACGATAAATGGTAAGGCGGCCATTTTGGAACGATGACCAAATTTTCACCCCTTTTTGGCCGTTTACAGCCTCCGCATTTGAACGAACTCCTCCTATGAATTTCGCTCGATTTGGTTCAAACTTGGCCAGTTTCTTCATAAGGCACGGGGGAACAAATGTTATCAAAACTGTGCGTTTTCATGCATGCTGAAGGGGCGGGGCCAGACCTCAAAGTTGGACATCTCGCCATGAAAAACGAAACGCTTACAGCTCTTACACGAAAACTGTCTAATACATCAAACCTTCAGTGATTGACCCACATCCGGTCCCCTGCAAAACTGTATGGTCAAATCATGACATCACTTAAGCCACGCCCCCTGACAACAGGAAGTGTAAAGTTTTACGTTGAACGGTCCATATCGGACCCCTGTTACCTAATCAGCGTGACATTGTATCCAGTCACCGAAGACATGTTGGTGTAACAAGCTTTCCAGCACTGTTCGTTTTGGGTGGAGCAAGTGGGCGTGGTGACGTGGCGAAGTAAGACGTAACGCCGTCACCATACGTTTGGTTCTAAACTCCACAGATTTGATCTGAGGAGTACCAAAATCATTATGATCGATCATTACCCACCCCTTGAACAGGTGTTTATGCTAATTAGCAAATAGCCTCCATAGCGCCCCCTAGATTATTCAAACTGTTGTATCTCAGTGATACATCATCCGATCTGAACCAGATTTATTGTGCATCATCAGTGAGCCCTTGTGGACACATTGATATGGTGGGCTAACATTTGACTCAAGTGCGCCCCCTACATTATTTCTATAGTTATATCTCAGTGATACATCATCCGATCTGAACCAGATTTATTGTGCATCATCAGTGAGCCCTTGTGGACACATTGATATGGTGGGCTAACATTTGACTCAAGTGCGCCCCCTACATTATTTCTATAGTTATATCTCAGTGATACATCATCCGATCTGAACCAGATTTATTGTGCTTTATCAGTGAACACTTCGACACACATTGATAATGGTATGTAAAGTTTTACTCCATAGCGCCCCCTATATTATTACTACAGTTATATCTTAGTGATACATTATCCGATCTGCACGAGATTTATTGTGCTTTATCAGTGAACACTTCGACACACATTGATAATAGTATGTAAATTTTTACTCCATAGCGCCCCCTATATTATTACTACAGTTATATCTTAGTGATACATTATCCGATCTGCACGAGATTTAGTGTGGTTCATCAGTGAGCACTTCTACACACATTGATAATGTTGTGTAAATTTTTACTCCATAGCGCCCCCTATATTATTACTACAGTTATATCTCAGTGATACATTATCCGATCTGTACAAGATTTATTGTGCATCAACAGTGAGCCCTTGTGGACACATTGATATGGTGGGCTAACATTTGACTCAAGTGCGCCCCCTACATTATTTCTATAGTTATATCTCAGTGATACATCATCCGATCTGCACGAGATTTATTATGCTTTATCAGTGAACACTTCGACACACATTGATAATGTTATGTAATTTTTTACTCCATAGCGCCCCCTATATTATTACTACAGTTATATCTTAGTGATACATTATCCGATCTGCACGAGATTTATTATGATTCATCAGTGAACACTTCTACACACATTCATAATGGTATGTAAATTTTTACTCCATAGCGCCCCCTATATTATTACTACAGTTATATCTTAGTGATACATTATCCGATCTGCACGAGATTTATTGTGCTTTATCAGTGAACACTTCTACACACATTGATAATGGTATGTAAATTTTTACTCCATAGCGCCCCCTATATTATTACTACAGTTATATCTTAGTGATACATTATCCGATCTGCACGAGATTTATTATGATTCATCAGTGAACACTTCTACACACATTCATAATGGTATGTAAATTTTTACTCCATAGCGCCCCCTATATTATTACTACAGTTATATCTTAGTGATACATTATCCGATCTGCACGAGATTTAATGTGATTCATCAGTGAACACTTCTATACACATTGATAATGTTATGTAATTTTTTACTCCATAGCGCCCCCTATATTATTACTACAGTTATATCTTAGTGATACATTATCCGATCTGCACGAGATTTATTATGATTCATCAGTGAACACTTCTACACACATTCATAATGATATGTAAATTTTTACTCCATAGCGCCCCCTGTATTATTACTACAGTTATATCTTAGTGATACATTATCCGATCTGCACGAGATTTATTGTGCTTTATCAGTGAACACTTCGACACACATTGATAATGGTATGTAAATTTTTACTCCATAGCGCCCCCTATATTATTACTACAGTTATATCTCAGTGATACATCATCCGATCTGAACCAGATTTATTGTGCATCATCAGTGAGCTCTTGTGGACACATTGATATGGTGGGCTAACATTTGACTCAAGTGCGCCCCCTACATTATTTCTATAGTTATATCTCAGTGATACATCATCCGATCTGAACCAGATTTATTGTGCTTTATCAGTGAACACTTCTATACACATTCATAATGATATGTAAATTTTTACTCCATAGCGCCCCCTGTATTATTACTACAGTTATATCTTAGTGATACATTATCCGATCTGCACGAGATTTATTGTGCTTTATCAGTGAACACTTCGACACACATTGATAATGGTATGTAAATTTTTACTCCATAGCGCCCCCTATATTATTACTACAGTTATATCTCAGTGATACATCATCCGATCTGAACCAGATTTATTGTGCATCATCAGTGAGCTCTTGTGGACACATTGATATGGTGGGCTAACATTTGACTCAAGTGCGCCCCCTACATTATTTCTATAGTTATATCTCAGTGATACATCATCCGATCTGAACCAGATTTATTGTGCATCATCAGTGAGCCCTTGTGGACACATTGATATGGTGGGCTAACATATGACTCCAGAGCGCCCCCTAGATTATTCAAACAGTTATATCTCAGTGATACATTATCCGATCTGAACCATATTTATTTATCATCATCAGTGAGCCCTTGTGGACACATTGATATGGTGGGCTAACATTTGACTCAAGTGCGCCCCCTACATTACTTCTATAGTTATATCTAAGTGATACATCATTCGATCTGAACCAGATTTATTGTGCGTGTGCACTCCTGGTGCGGAGTAGACACGAGAGACTTCGAAATGGCGACCGAGCGGACGAGCTGGAGCTCGCGCGGTCGCCTCAATAAGGTCCGAGCGGCGCTAAGCTGCGAGGGCCTCAACGCCGCTTGCGGCTTTAATTAGGCCCGAAGCAGCGAAGCGCTGCAAGGACCTATTGTAATTGTAGTGTTTATTATTATTATTTTTTTTATTTTTATTCTAGTCCCTCTTTAAGTGGCCTTTTGGAGGCTTTATCATATACGAAAACTCACCAAATTTGGCGGACTCGTCAGGACTGGTGAAAAATTACGTATTTTGGGGGCGTGGCAAAAATCGCCACAGAAACGGCTCAAGAGCGCCCCCTAGAAATTTTCAAAATACCCTCCGCATTGACCTTAGTTTGACGTAGAATCATGAAATTTGGTACACTTGTCCAACTCACCAAGAAGCACAGAAAACCCTCTGGCACCAACGTTGTACGATAAATGGTAAGGCGGCCATTTTGGATCGATGACCAAATTTTTACACCTTTTTGGCCGTTTACAGCCTCCGCATTTGAACGAACTCCTCCTAGGGATTTCGCTCGATTTGGTTCAAACTTGGCCAGTTTCTTCATAAGGCACGGGGGAACAAACTTATCAAAATTGTGCGTTTTCATGAATGCTGAAGGGGCGGGGCCAGACCTCAAAGTTGGACATCTCGCCATGAAAAACGAAACGCTTACAGCTCTTACACGAAAAGAGTCTAATACATCAAACCTTCAGTGATTGACGCACATCCGGTCCCCTGCAATACTGAATGGTCAAATCATGACATCACTTAAGCCACGCCCCCTGACAACAGGAAGTGTAAAGTTTTACTTTGAAAGGTCCATATCGGACCCGTGTTACCTAATCAGCGTGACATTGTGTCCAGTGACCAAAGACATGTTGGTGTAACAAGCTTTCCAGCACTGTTCGTTTTGGGTGAAGCAAGTGGGCGTGGCGACATGGCGAAGTAAGACGTAACGCCATCACCATACGTTTGGATCTAAAATCCACAGATTTGATCCGAGGAGTACCAAAATCAGTATGATCGATCATTGCCCACCCCTTGAACAGGTGTTTATGCTAATTAGCAAATTGCTACAGAAACGGCTCAAGAGCGCCCCCTAGAAATATTCAAAATACCCTCCGCATTGACCTTAGTTTGACGTAGAATCATGAAATTTGGTACACTTGTCCAACTCACCAAGATGCACAGAAAACCCTCTGGCACCAATGTTGTACGATAAATGGTAAGGCGGCCATTTTGGAACGATGACCAAATTTTCACCCCTTTTTGGCCGTTTACAGCCTCCGCATTTGAACGAACTCCTCCTATGAATTTCGCTCGATTTGGTTCAAACTTGGCCAGTTTCTTCATAAGGCACGGGGGAACAAATGTTATCAAAACTGTGCGTTTTCATGCATGCTGAAGGGGCGGGGCCAGACCTCAAAGTTGGACATCTCGCCATGAAAAACGAAACGCTTACAGCTCTTACACGAAAACTGTCTAATACATCAAACCTTCAGTGATTGACCCACATCCGGTCCCCTGCAAAACTGTATGGTCAAATCATGACATCACTTAAGCCACGCCCCCTGACAACAGGAAGTGTAAAGTTTTACGTTGAACGGTCCATATCGGATCCCTGTTACCTAATCAGCGTGACATTGTATCCAGTCACCGAAGACATGGTGGTGTAACAAGCTTTCCAGCACTGTTCGTTTTGGGTGGAGCAAGTGGGCGTGGTGACGTGGCGAAGTAAGACGTAACGCCGTCACCATACGTTTGGTTCTAAACTCCACAGATTTGATCTGAGGAGTACCAAAATCATTATGATCGATCATTACCCACCCCTTGAACAGGTGTTTATGCTAATTAGCAAATAGCCTCCATAGCGCCCCCTAGATTATTCAAACTGTTGTATCTCAGTGATACATCATCCGATCTGAACCAGATTTATTGTGCATCATCAGTGAGCCCTTGTGGACACATTGATATGGTGGGCTAACATTTGACTCAAGTGCGCCCCCTACATTATTTCTATAGTTATATCTCAGTGATACATCATCCGATCTGCACGAGATTTATTATGCTTTATCAGTGAACACTTCGACACACATTGATAATGTTATGTAAATTTTTACTCCATAGCGCCCCCTATATTATTACTACAGTTATATCTTAGTGATACATTATCCGATCTGCACGAGATTTATTGTGCTTTATCAGTGAACACTTCGACACACATTGATAATGGTATGTAAATTTTTACTCCATAGCGCCCCCTATATTATTACTACAGTTATATCTTAGTGATACATTATCCGATCTGCACGAGATTTATTGTGATTCATCAGTGAACACTTCTATACACATTGATAATGGTATGTAAATTTTTACTCCATAGCGCCCCCTATATTATTACTACAGTTATATCTCAGTGATACATTATCCAATCTGCACGAGATTTATTGTGCTTTATCAGTGAACACTTCGACACACATTGATAATGGTATGTAAATTTTTACTCCATAGCGCCCCCTATATTATTACTACAGTTATATCTTAGTGATACATTATCCGATCTGCACGAGATTTATTGTGATTCATCAGTGAACACTTCTACACACATTGATAATGGTATGTAAATTTTTACTCCATAGCGCCCCCTGTATTATTACTACAGTTATATCTTAGTGATACATTATCCGATCTGCACAAGATTTATTGTGCTTTATCAGTGAACACTTCGACACACATTGATAATGGTATGTAAATTTTTACTCCATAGCGCCCCCTATATTATTACTACAGTTATATCTCAGTGATACATTATCCAATTTGCACGAGATTTATTGTGCTTTATCAGTGAACACTTCGACACACATTGATAATGGTATGTAAATTTTTACTCCATAGCGCCCCCTATATTATTACTACAGTTATATCTTAGTGATACATCATCCGATCTGCACAAGATTTATTGTGCTTTATCAGTGAACACTTCGACACACATTGATAATGGTATGTAAATTTTTACTCCATAGCGCCCCCTATATTATTACTACAGTTATATCTTAGTGATACATTATCCGATCTGCACGAGATTTATTGTGATTCATCAGTGAACAC
>JBBPBX010085356.1:0-15107 GCA_038048925.1 Garcialebias charrua
TATATATATATATATATAATATAGGTGTGTGTGTTTATTTATATATATAATATAGGTGTGTGTGTGTGTGTGTGTGTGCATTTATTTATGTATATATAATCTAGGGTGTGTGTGTTTGTGTGTGTTCATAAATGAACCCTAATGTTTGTATACTGTACTTTAAGATGGGCTTGACAGGAGTGTTGAGCTGTACTCAACACTACCAACAACCTCTGTTGATGCCCAAACACAGTGGTCATGCCCAGGGATGGAGGACTCCTATTCCAAAGGGCCCACAGAAATATTTATTGGCTGTTTCTCCCTCTGGAAAAATCACGTTTATTTTAGATGCTTATGGCGGTTAATGCAGTGACAGGTATATAGCACAGAACTCTGGGTTTCTGGACTATCTGCGTGCTGGAGATCAGGTGATGGGTGATCGTGGTTTCACAGTGAGGGACCTGCTGCAAGAGCATGGTGTCAATTTAAT
This sequence comes from Garcialebias charrua, assembly GCA_038048925.1. NCBI lineage: Eukaryota > Metazoa > Chordata > Actinopteri > Cyprinodontiformes > Rivulidae > Garcialebias > Garcialebias charrua. The sequence goes on from JBBPBX010085356.1 coordinate 470, forward strand.
CATTCCAGCATTCACACGCAAAGGATGCCAGCTTATTTCAAGTGAGAAGTGAGAAGACATTAAATGTAAACATTTTTCTCAAACATGTACAGTACTGGTGTACTTGCTGTAAACGTAACACAACTCTTAACATGTTTTTTAAAGGATGCAATGTTAACTATATTACATTAGAAAAGTATTTGCTAAAATGATTCATTTGTTATGTACAATAGTTGACTGTTAACCTTCTTACAAGGTTAGTTTTTTGTGTGCACTATATCAGTTAATTTTGGATTAAACTACTGTTTCTATCTAAATGTCACTTTTTTCATTATCAGGTTTTTAAAGATCGTTTCCTGTCTATTTCATTATTTGTTTTCGTTTACTGTATTTTTAAGAGATCCAGGTATTTTGGGCAGAGATGAATTTTCTTTGCAATAAACTACTGTTTCTATCTAAATGTCACTTTTTTCATTATCAGGTTTTTAAAGATCGTTTCCTGTCTATTTCATTATTTGTTTTCGTTTACTGTATTTTTAAGAGATCCAGGTATTTTGGGCAGAGATGAATTTTCTTTGCAATACTGTTTCTATCTAAATGTCACTTTTTTCATTATCAAGTTTTTAAAGATCGTTTCCTGTCTATTTCATTATTTATTTTCATTTACTGTATTTTTAAGAGATCCAGGTATTTTGGGCAGAGATGAATTTTCTTTGCAACAAATTCATCAACTAATTAGTTGGAAGCATGTGTGAAAAGTCAAAGTTCTCAAGGTGCTTCATTTGTGAATCAGTAAAGTCTTTATCAAAAGAAATGTCAAGCTCCAGGTGCTCAGTTGGTGTCGCTGAAACCAAAACACAGGCTTGGTGATGTGGATGTTTAAGGAGGCTGGGCTCTATGTTTGCCTTAAGGTAAATAAGAAAGTGTCCCACCTCTCTTAACATAACAGGACCAACTTTGTTACTGTGAAGATACTAATAAGCTTCAGAGCTTTTCAGATTGCTCATCGCTTCGCCATCTGAAGCAAGAGTCAACAAAGTAGCTAAGTATGCTAGTAGCTAAATATGCTAGTGTACGTTATTTTCGGCCACTTCTTCAAGTTGTCCTCCCACCCCTCAATAGCTGTAGGTAGCGGTAAAACAATATCTCCACATCTGAGTTGTGATCTTTCGTGTTCCCACATATTTTATGACCTAAAACCTCTGACGAAAACTGGTTAGCGCGTTGCTAGCGTGTAAAAAAAAGTGCCTGTTCTGACTTCCGGCGGAAGTCGTTCCCATAATTCGCACCAGGCATCATGGGGGCTAGGAATAAGGTGGATATAAGTGAAGATGACTTGATTGTTGTCAGGTGTGACACGGCAGAATAAAGTGGTGTTCAAGCAACATGCTGGACTCTCTTGGTGGTATTAAACGTAACACAACACAACAGTCTCCAGTCCATCACAGACAAATAATTCAAAATATATAAATACAAAAGTAAACAGACTTCAGCCTACCAAAGTGCATTAAACTTTAACTCAAAATAAAATACAGACTTCAGTTTTTTTAACCATACTGATTCATATTTGGCAAATTTTTACCAAAATTTCAAAACCTGTGCAAAGCTACATTAAAATCTCTTCTGAACTGTAATTTATAAACATAAATTGTATCATTTAGAACAGGCTCCAGGTGTTGTGTCTCATCTGGCCTCTCCAACCTGTTAAAAAGACAAATTACATTCAGTTTGTTGTACAACTTGTCTATATAAGTTTTAGTATAATATGAGAAACAGTTACCTTTGAAGCAGCTGCATCAGAACTTCTCCCACGTTATTCTTGTTTCATGCTGGAGCTGTGTGGAGTTTTATCTACTTGAAGAAATGACGTATGTTGTTTCCAGCTTATTAAAATAAAAATAAACCCCTCAACTTCCACTGAGCTCTCTGCTTGTAAATCCTTTGTGATACAGCAGGAGATGGAGAGAGAAAGCTTTGCAGCAGACTTCGCTGGTCAGCTGGTTTCACTTTCATCTTCCACGCATTTTATCATATTTCCAAAATACTGTACTGTAATTTTCTTTGACACTTCAGGGGGCATGGCTTAAGTGATGTCGTGATTTGAACATTCAGTCTTGCCGGGGACCAGATGTGGATCAATCACTGAAGGCTTGATGTCTCAGACAGTTTTCGTGTAGGTGCTTTTAGCGTTTTGTTTTTCATGGCGAGATGTCAAACTTTGATGTCTGGCCCTGCCCTGCCCCTTCAGCATGCTCTGAAACAAACCGTTTTAGTAACTTTTGGTCCCCGATGCCTTTCGAACAAAAGGACCAAGTGTGAAACCGATTGAGTGAAATCCCTAGTATCATAGTCTGTCCCTTAGTGTCTGTCGTCTTTGTGTTGTCTGAGGTTTCTGTCTGCTTGTGTTTATTAAATAAATAAAAATAAATAAATGTCACATTTTTGTCATCTGTGTATGTTTCCCATACAAGACGAAATTCGTCTCTGCATTTAACCCAACCACCACCAGGTGGTGCAGTGGGCAGCCATAGAAAGCGCCCGGGGAGCTATTATTTCAGCCAGTTCCTGATATTCTTAGTTTTATTAGTTTCCCGTTTCAGTCTAAACTTCTAGGTTTATCTCCATGCCCCATGTTTACCTGTTCCTAGTTTCCATGTTTAGTTTGATTCCCCTGATCCTACTGTAGTTAGTTTTCTATTCATGTTTTAGGTTTAATGTTTTCCCTGGCCTTGGTCTGCTGTCAATAGGCTGGCGCCATCTGCTGGTCTTTCCTTGTTAAGTCTCCTTGTAACATGTTTAGTTCTCCAGCCCTATCTCATGTGCTTAGTTTAATAATTCCTTGTGCTCTTTATTTAGTCTAGTTTTGCTCTTAGTTTCAGTTTAGTTTTAATCTTTGTTTAGTCTAGTTCTGCTCCTGGTTTCAGTTTAGTTTAATCTCCACATCCCAGGTTTAACTAGTTTCCCATTCCTGTTCTGTGTCCCTAGTTAATTGTTCCCAGGTGTTTGTAATTACTTCCTGTCTTGTCTGTGTGTATATATTTAGCTCTCTCTGTCTTGTCAAGTTGTGTCAGGATTGTCCTTAATGGTGTTGTGTTCTGCCCTCCGTCTTGTTCCAAGTTTCTCAGTGAGTACCTCCAGTTCTAGTAGTTTTGTAGTTTGGCTGCCCTGCCAGCCTTAGCTTTGTTTTGTTTTAGAAAATAAAGACTTTGCATTTTTCCTGAGCCTCCTGTCATCCTCCTGCAATTTGGGTTCAACACATTTTGTTAGCAGAACATGACAGAATCCTGACACCACTCTGAACCCAGCAGGAGGATGATAACTGACTTTTTGCCCTGTGAAGCAGTCCAGTCTGCTAAGCATGACAGAGAAAGGGAGGAGAGGAAGAAGAATCCGTTTTGGGGGACCCGCCTGGCGATCAAACCCGGGTCCTCAGTCTCTCCGTCTTACTCCTTCCTCATCGGCTGGTCACGTTGCTGCCCACCTCCTCCACGCTCTTCTCCAGGCTGTCATGGACAGTTGTCTGAGGGAGGGGGGGAAACCGTTCACCCTCCACGAACGCAGCGCAGGAGGGAGAGGACCTCGCAAGCAGAAGAGAAGTCCAGCCCTCTGTCACCTGAGGATCAACCGAGAGTTTCTCTGGGAAGAAGGTACTGGTTAGAGGATTATGACCTCCCCTCGCTCGAAGAGGCGGAACGATGGCAGGCCTATGTGTTTGCAACGTATCTGGCCCCACTTCTCCCCTGTGGTGAAGGGACCCAGGCAGACGCCCCTCACTCCAGTCCTCCAGAGGGGTTCACAGCTCTATTGCCGGGTAACCACCAAACACGTTTCGGGCAGCGGAAACGGCCGGTTTACATTGAAAGTCTATGTAGAGATGTGGCGAGGTATGGCAAATCGTGAAGCGGCGCGTTTTGAGCGTTTCAAGCGGCGTAGCAGCGCGCGGCAGTTCTTTTCCCTGCACGCGATGCGTCTGAAGCAGCCGACGCGTCGAGCAGCCAAAGTTCAAATATTTGAACTTTCGACGCTCGATACGTCGCAGCAACCAATCGGGAGAGACTCTACTATGTGATGATGCAACGACGACTGGACTTTTTTTTTACTTTTTAAACTTACCCCATCGAGCCTCTATGAAGAAACCAGCCTCCGGTAAGAAACTTGGCATTTTTTATAGTTGCCGTTGTCCGCTCGAGCGTACGATCACCCCAAACATAAAAAAACGTTTTAATCTCAACAAAGACTTTCGGAGCTGCAGTTCGGCTCGTAAAAAACCCACTCAAGTAGTAACGAGGCTCACGAACAGCTGATTTCATCTGCCCGGTGTACAAAAAACCAAAACAAACCGACCGGAAAAGGAGCCAGACGTTCTACCCACTGCGCGTCATCAGACGCGTCTTCAGTGTGAACAGATTCTGGTGACAAGCGGCCAAAAGGGTGCGGCAAGAGCATTTTGACGCATTTGGTGGGAACCAGGCATTACTCCTCCAGCTGCAGTTTTGTCTCCAGCAGAGGGCGATGTCCTACCCGCGTCTCCAGCAGAGGGCGCTGCCCTACCCGCGTTTCCAGCAGAGGGCGCTACCCTACCCGCGTCTCCAGCAGCGGGCGCTGCCCTACCCGCATCTCCAGCAACGGGCGCTGCCCTGCCCGCGTCTCCAGCAACGGGCGTTGCCCTACCCGCGTCTCCAGCAGAGGGTGCTACCCTACCCGCGTCTCCAGCAGAGGGTGCTGCCCTGCCCGCGTCTCAAGCAGAGGGCGCTGCCCTGCCACAGTCTCCAGTAGAGGGCGCTGCCCTGCCACAGTCTCTAGCAGAGGGCGCTGTCCTGCCACAGTCTCCAGCAGAGGGTGCTGCCCTGCCACAGTCTCCAGCAGAGGGAGTTGCCACAGTCTCTAGCAGAAGGCACTGCCCTCCCACAGTCTCCAGCAGAGGGCGCTACCCTGCCACAGTCTCCAGCAGAGGGCGCTGCCCTACCACAGCCTCCAACAGAGGGCGCTGCCCTGCCACAGCCTCCAGCAGAGGGCGTTGCCTTGCCATAGCCTCCAACAGAGGGCGTTGCCTTGCCACAGTCTCCAGCAGAGGGCGTTGCCCTGCCACAGCCTCCAACAGAGGGCGTTGCCCTGCCACAGCCTCCAGCAGAGGGCGTTGCCCTGCCACAGCCTCCAGCAGAGGGCGCTGCCCTGCCAGAGTCTCTAGCAGAGGGCGCTGCCCTGCCAGAGTCTCCAGCAGAGAGCGCTGCCCTGCCACAGCCTCAAGCAGAGGGCGCTGCCCTGCCAGAGTCTCCAGCAGAGGGCGCTGCCCTGCCAGAGTCTCCAGCAGAGGGCACTGCCCTGCCAGAGTCTCCAGCAGAGGGCGTTGCCCTGCCACAGTCTCTAGCAGAGGGTGCTGCCCTGCCACAGTCTCTAGCAGAGGGTGCTGCCCTGCCACAATCTCCAGCAATCAAAATCTACACAATCTGAACCAGTAAGCAAGCAAACTGATAACAAACATTTGAGACATTTAGGAGACTCCCTGATGAATGGTGTTCATTAACTAGTCTAGCCCAGTGACATACTGGCTTTACTGAGCACTTCACTAGTCTGATCCCAGCTGTTGCACCATTCCCTGTCTTTGTTCTGATCCAAGGTAAAGAGAATCAAGCAGAACAGAATGGAAAATAGACATTAAAGAAAACGTTTCTCTGTTATCAGAGTCTGTTCACTGCTGTGTCCTTCTGACTAAACATCGTCTCAGTTGAGAATTCCAATAAAGAGAATTACTGCTGCTAGCTTGTTAGCCTGCAGCTAGCTTCTTAGCTAAAAAAAGTATTGGCTTCTAAAAGACACTAAAGGTTTCCATAAGTTTTTGAGAATATTTGTTTCTTAACAGTCAACACACCACTTTCATTTTGGTTAGTGGTTTATAGCAACTAAAGCATGAATGGTGGATGTTGCAACAAACAGGTTTCCTTAAAGATTAGTACAAAAAGAGATTTTACTAAATTATAGCATAACAGTGAATAAATTGAATAAAGCAAATTAAAGTGGTCAGAGGCATTTATAGCAGTACAGTACTCTGATATTGTCGTAAATTGTCGTAAATTACAGAGCAGGACCAACACAATCAATCAGAACACTCGGGGCCTAAACACATTATTGGTCATTCTGTCATTGAAACAATCCAGTGTTTTAACAACTTCTGCATAAATATATGGACTCACGGTATCTCACACTTCTATCAGTTGAACCCAAAATAGCATATCTGGATAATCTGTGTAAGAAACTTGTCCACACATACTGTAAACACACGGTGCTGGTGTGACCACAGAGCTGTGGACTTGGTGGAGCTCAGTGGATTTGTTCCTGTGCAGTTTGTCCCTCACTCAAGTCTGGATTGGGAAAGCCAACACTCAGCCCACTCCAGTGGAAAAGATGCTGAAAATAGTTTCAGGCTGGGAGCACTGGTGCCTGCCCCCTACCTAACAATCATCTCCAGGACCTTTAGCCTCTCGCAATGACTCGTGCGAAAGACAAACTGACACTTGCCCAGTTTTTGTTGTCAAAATGGGTTATGCTTACGTAAAAAAAAAAAACAAAAAAAAAACATTTCAAATGACCAAATGATTTCGAAATGAGTCTGATTTGACATGCCAGAACTGGAGACCTGAGGATTTACAACAGGGGTGCCCACACTTTTTTGGCATGGAGCTCCTTTTAAAATGTCCAAGTCAAGATGATCTACCTACCATAAGGCCCCGTTTACACGAGAACAAACTCTGGAAACGTTAGTGTTTTTTCAATGTTTATTGGGGATAATAAACAAAAAAATAGCAGGTTTACACGAAAACACTGTAGTTTCCATGGCAGTCAGGTTGCCAGATAAGAAAATATGAACTATAGTACGTACTGTGGCTTTAAAATGATATTATGATCTAAACTGTCGTTTGTGCTGAGTAAAGATATTCTAAGATGAGGTGTGTGTTGTGTTTGTTGAACCTGTGCACAGAAAAGGAGGGAGTAAATGAAACATTTTACATTTATCTGGCAATCCTGACTCAGTTGCATTCATTGTGCATGCGGCGTCTGCATGATCACAGATCTGACCATGATCCAAACTGGTGAATACACTAACGTCTCTTTGGACCCTGGATTTTATTTGTTTGATTCCTACATGCTGAAAAAGGGTGAGCAGTAGGGATGGGGCAGATCCGATCCGGTATCGGTATCCGATACCAGCATTATTTAAGTATCGGGTATCGGATCAAACCTGCCGATACTTTTCCGATCCAGCTTCAAAGAGCATCATGTGGATGTCAAGGGGAGTGCTGTGTTGTCTTTCCCATCATGCTTAGCGCTTTTTTAGTTTTTTCAGCTGCACCATGAGTAAGGAGGACATGTGTGTGGTATAATTGCCTCCTGTCCTGTGTGCTGTTAAAGTCAGTGGGTTCCCTGTTGTAAGGCTTAAAAGTGTCTTCATTAGGTTTATCTCACACAATGTTAAAATGAATAGTTTGGGTGCAAAAGTTTCATTATACAGAGTCACATACCTGAACAGTATCGGATCGGAAAAGTATCGGTATCGGTCGATACCGAGTTAATAAGTATCGGTATCGGTCGATACCGAGTTAATAAGTATCGGTATCGGATCGGAAGTGAGAAATGTGGATCGGTGCATCCCTAGTGAGCAGCACAAAAAACTTCAGAGTTCAGGATTCCGAAACTTTCGGTTTCAGGGAGAATGAGGCTGTTGTCTGTAAATGAAAGGCTGAACGTTTCATGTCATGTACAAAGTAAACGGGGCCTCACTGGCTGCCTGTCTGTCAATCAAGTGACAAATTTCATAGATGGATGATAGGCTGACATCTATTTTTTTAAGCCATATGATCTACTCATAATACCTTTGTGATTGGTAGATCACGATAGATGTGTTGGGCACCCCTGATTCACAGCCTTAACAGTTCTAATATGAGCCAACCCAAACTTGATTCAATGTCACAAAACTGTTCAGGTCAGTCCCCCGTAGTTAAACCATGACCGTGTTTTTACTGTAACCCTCCTAAACTATACATTTTAATTGCATTCATTTCAATTTCAATTTGTAATTAAAAGCCCAGGATATGTTGAAGAAATGCATTTCACCCACTGAGACCATCTTCTGCTGTGAAATTACAGAGTTGTTGTTTTGGTCGATCAAGCTGTGCATGGTTAACTGCACAGAATTACAATAATTTCTCTGCAGGCTCACCTCAAATAACTGTTCAGGACTGTGTTGATACCAGAAGGTAATCAGTAGATGAACATTCAGTTATTCTGTCTACAAGGCTAGATGATATTTTGCTGACAGACTGTGATGACTCCAAGAGTTAATTTAAGCTAAGATCTCGTGCAAAAAATTAGTGCTATTATTTGCTAGGTATGACTATCAGCCACGGCCACACCAAATTTTAGCTTTATCGCTGTAAATTTAACTCTTTGTGTGTTGGTTTAAGTCTCGTAGCTGTGGCTGCCATCTTGAATTGGGATGACACCGTTTTAGTGCATCTACTGATTACTTTCTGGGAGTTTCACGAGAATTAGATCATGTCAACAGACACAGGGGGTCATGTTGTCTGTGGGGGAGTAATCGGACGTAGCACTTGGTGATTTCATTCCAGGAAGTTATTCAGTTCTGTTTGCAACTCCCAGTTCAAGTGTTTTTAAAACAGAAAGGCTAACATCCCCATTGAAAATAATGAGGACTTGCCATGCATGTACCACAGATATCATTTCATATCTAATGCATCATTTGCCAACGATAATCATCAGTGTCAAAAATAATAATAATAATAATGATAATAATAATACTAATAATAACAGTTGTTTAGTAAAACTAAGGAGGAGGAGTTGCATGTAGAGCGGTGTGCGTTTCTACAGTGACTGATTTCCTGGGCTGCTGCCATGTCAGCAGCGAAGGATTGTCCTAATATCCTGAAACAAAAACGTAACACTAAGAACTCCGTTACCTAGAGTTACACAGGAAACCAGGCCTTTTATTGTAGATGTCCACTGGCTCATAGTTCTCAAACAACAGTCGTAACCTTACAGTATCGTCCATTTTCTGTCTCCGTGCAGATGTTTGCACATGTTCAGTTGCCCATGTTCATGTCTCTGTCCCCCATGAACCAGCGCATGTGGAAGCACAGGGCAAGGAAGCCAGTCCCCAGGAGGTCACCTAGAGCAGTCAGGTATGGGATGGAGAAGTTATCAGGGTTCATTCCTCGACCCCACATCCAGTGAACCATCCAGTCTGCCAGGTACAGGAGGATCATGACCTGTGGCACCAAGAAACAAACTGAACAAGCTGGGCTAAGAACAATTCTTCTTCTGAAATGACGTAAATGTGATTATGTTCATTTGTTCTTAATAAAACTAAACATTAGGTTGGTGATATTTCTAGAGAACTACAGAGAATCTTCACCAACACCACTTAGAGCAGGAGACCCACAGAGACTTACAACTCCTCATGATCATTCTGGACATTTGTCCTTGTTTCATTTTCTGATCGAGACATGCATGTACCTGCAGCAGGGCAGCTACCAGGTAGAAGCTGATGAAAATGGGTGTCAGGGTGGTGTGACCTCCCCTCAAGGAGTTGATGGTGTAGAGGAAGATGATGTGACCCGGTGCAACCAGGAGGAAGAGCACACGAGCAGAACGAGAGTTCACGGCTGGAATAGAGGGATGAAAGGACAACTTTGAGCTCGTGTCTGTATTTGTTGCTCGCAGCTAAAATGACACCCCCACCCTCCCCCCTTCACACAACTTTTTTCATTTTCTGCACACTCGCTCCACGTGCAAACACAGTTTATGATGGGAAAAGTGAGGTAACACTTTACAATAAGCTACACAAAATTAAACTACGAGGGAACCTCAGGAACGAATCAGGAGCTAATGGGTGGTTAACCAGTACTTACTGGGGAACACACCGCCAAGCCTTATTAGGGGACTACTGGTTTGTTACCACAGAAACAGAGGAGAAATTATCCATGTGGGTCCTGAATAAACCCAGCACCAGTGAGGTCACAGCTTGTAATTGTCAAAAACCTGTTTCCTAATGATTACTGGTTTTATTGGATTTTCTCTTTTATAAACCTATTGATTATCAGTTATCCATTATCAATTTCATAATCTTGTACTGCTGTAATTTTAATTATAATTTTGTGGTAACAAACCAGCAGTCTCCTAATAAGGCTTGGCTGTGTGTTCCCAGTAAGTACTGGTTAACTACCTATTAGCTCCTGCTTTGTTCCTGATTCATTCCTGAGGTGTTCTCTAGTAGTTACTGTATTTTTCGGAGTATAGGTCGCACCTTTTTATCATTTTTCATGGCCTGCGACCTATACTCAGGTGCGACCTATATATGGCTTTGTAAGGGGTTAATGAGGAGGTCAATATTAATACTGACCTCTTTACCTTAATTAATTTACTTATTCAGATTGAATAGTAAATTCACGGATTCTGTTCTTTTTCAGTTTACCCAATGTTTCTGTGATCTTTATGATGGATAAATAAACAGAGCTATAGAGTGACAATGGACACGTTAACTTAGCTTGATATGTCAAAGAGACACTATCATTTATTTAAAATGAATCAACTAAATTAACACCATTACACTTGATTGACATGATTTCACTTTCTTTCAAATTAATACGTCAGCACACTTAAATTTAACACAACAGACTTCAATATTGGATGTTAACATATTTAGTCTGTGGGCTCTTCAGCTTAAAATAGTTTCCAGCTTAGAATTGAGGGAAAAAGATAGGAGGAAAGATTTAAGAAGAATTGGGAGGTTAAGAGAGGAAGTTTATCTTGCATTTATGAAACCAGATGACACTCTTCCGTACGCGTCCAGCTAAGATATCATCACACCTCCAGCAAGCAAACAGCTGCTCCTTTACCTTAAGACGTCCGCCTTGGTTCTGGTAAAGAGCTGTGGTCAACTTTAGACTGACGAGTCGTCGGTCCCGCAAGTCCAAGCTGGACTCCACGCGTGTTTACCTTGTCGGTGTCGGTGATACTCGCTTTCGTCGGCAGAAGTCGTGACAGTCGTGGCTTCTTGGCTCAAGATAATTTATTCCAGGAAGGAATAACAAAGTTTTTTGAGCTTACGCTCGGAGTGGACCCATAACAACATGTTATCAGTCCCAGCTGGATGACGAGTCCTTAGCGCGTGACTGTTGGTCATTCAGCTCTTTGGAAAGTTCACATCATCTTTCGAAGCTCCCAGAAACTCTGAAGCGTTTCCGCACAGTTAGAACTTAAAAAGCAGGAACAAAGAGAGGAGTGAACTTGCCTTATCAGACCCAAGGTTACAGCCAGAGCAGAGAGAGATTTGTTTAGGGAAAGGCACAGCAAGCTGGAGCCCTTTCATGAAAAACACGGATTACTGTCCTCTGAGTTTCTAAACAAAACCGTCCGGTCTCTGTGACCCGAGACTGCACCTTTGACACAGCAGTGAACACAGTTTAAACTCTTACAGAATAACACAGCTTAAAAGCACACATCATGAAAATGACAAAAGTTATTCTTGATCACATCAGCCTAAAATCAAAGATAGAAATAGTCTCTGTTGGTGACTATATTTATCAGATTACAGCTAAATGAATGATTTTGTAGTAAATGTCTTGCTTTACTGAAAGGTCAGTAAAGGTCATCACTGGACAGTTCAAAAACCTTAGTTTGACCCTGGGTAGGTCCATTACATCTCCCCCCTTTTGGAAGCCATCGCCAGTCCTTGGGGATGGGGTCCAACACGAAAGGAAACCTTGAACTGTCTTTGATCTTGAAGTAATCCAGCAAGTGGAAAAGAAAAATCAAAAATTATAATCCCATAAAGTTTTTGGAAATTCCATACTGTTCGGAGGTAATCCCATTGCGAAAAGCTTTTAATCCCTTGGAAAACAAAGTCTGTTAACTCTTGGAAAACAAAGTCTGTGATCCCTTGGAAAACAAAGTCTTATAATCCACAGCGGTAATTCCATAGCAGTAATTCCACAACGATTAGTTTTGTTGATTGATCAGCAACAATTGTTTTCATAATCAGCATGTAGAGGGGATCCCTCGATTGACGCAGAGGAGGCGACCCTTGGATGGAGGTTGAAGACCAAGCGTTGGAGCTGCAGGTCCCACATCGAAGGTTGTTGGCTGGTTCGTTTCCAGTCAGTGCCACTCTGGTTCTATGTGTCATGCAATTATGTGGTTTTTTAAGGTGGGCTTATGATTGGGATTTTACATTAAGCCTTACCTATATGCACCTGGTATGTAAGCTATCATGGTTTAGATCAGCTACAATTACCAATTAAGGGGTGGATCAATTCTGTAAAATTAGATATAGGGATCTATACCTATAAAATTTTGGAGGGCTTCTGTAACGAAGGCCTCTAATTCCAAACTATTCCTCCATTCATTACTTAGTTTAGGTTAAACTAAAATAAAAAAATGAAATATAGTTTGATCTAAATGTCTGTTGTCTTTTAGACGAACGACGTAGGATTTGGTATTCCTAATAAATTTTGAAGTCTATGGCGAGACTCATCAAAATGAATAGACAATCTAGAATAGAAACGATCGAATCGGTTCAATTTAGAAATTATGAGACCAGTGTAGTTTATTGTACCTTGAGTAGCTTTAAACTACATTGACTCTTCGACGATTGAGATTTAACAAAACGAACTGCATGTTGGCATAGTTAAATCCATATCATTCATTAACCAATGTTAATACAAAACCTTTTTGGCTGGGAGTGTTCAGAACCAAACAATATCTCAACTGATGACAACAATAATGACTAAACAACAAGGAAACAACGTTTCACTGCTTCGACACACTCTTGTCGTCAGATTCCAAAGTGCAACACACAAGAAAAACAGGTCTCAACTTTATGACCGAGGTCAAATTAAATCTCGTGGATTTAAACGGTTGTTAAGGTTAGTTTTTTGTTGTGGGTTTTAGGCTTAGCGTTTCTAAGTTCAAATTGGACAATGCGACTTATAGGGTGGGAAAGTACGGTAGTTCAAACCTGATTAGTTTATTTACTAACTTGTGTTTGGACGACCTTATTATCCCATGAAGTCGGTGTGTTTGTGAGATCTTTGTCTTTTGTGGAGTCATTGAACGCCTTGTAAGGTTTGATCTGATTTCGATGTACCCATTTAGCAATTGGCTCTTTGCGGCCTTTGCTGATTTTGATTTCGTAGACGACTGAGGACACTTTGTCTGTTATCAGATGAGGTCCAGTCCACCTGGGCATTAATTTGCGGGCGAGAGTTCCGGTCTCGGACCCTCCTTTCCCGGTTGCTGGAGCGAACGTATAGTACCAGACTCTGTCTCCCACCTGGAGTTCATTGTGAGAGGCCTTCTGGTCGTAGTACGCCTTGCGTCCTTCAGCAGATTTTTCCAGGTTTTTCTGGGCGAAAGCAAAAGTGTTTCTGAGGTGTACATTCAAATCTTTCATGTATTGTTGTGTAGTGTAGGCTGTCGCCATGGCGGCGTCGCCTGGTTGGTACAACAGGTGTAGAGGGAGAGTCATTTGTCGACCGGTCATCATCTCGAAGGGAGAGATGCCAGTTGATGTGTGTGGAGTGGCTCTTATGGCCATGAGGACCAGAGGGAGTTTCACATCCCAGTCCTTGTGGTTTGCAGCCACGTATTTCTTCAAAATACTCACCACAGTTCTGTTTGCTCTCTCTACTTGGCCTGAAGCCTGTGGGTGGTAGCCGACATGAAAGTTGGCCTTGACGCCTAGCGTCTTCCACAGTTCTTTCATCACTTCACCTGTGAAGTGTGTACCTTGGTCTGAGTTCACCCGAAGGGGAAGTCCAAACCTTGAGAATATATGATTCATTAACAACATAGCAGTGGTTTGTGCTGTGTCGTTAGGAGCTGGTAGGCATTCTACCCATTTGGTGAATGCACAGGTTACCGTGAGAAAATATTTATTTCCTCTAGAGCTCTTAGTGAGTGGTCCAACCCAGTCGATCTGGAGGTCAGACCATGGGAATGCAATGCCTCTGCTTTGCAGTGGTGCTCTGTGAAGTGGTCTGGTTGGCTGAAACTGGCCACAGACCACGCACCCTTCAATGTAGTCCTTGACATCCTTTTTCATTCCAGGCCAATAGGCAATTTGTTTTAATGCCGTCAGCGTGGCTTTATCTCCTTTGTGTCCTGCGGACGGGAGATCATGGGCATGAACTAACATCACCCCCCTTTGGTCATGGGGAACCACGAACACAGGTGAGGACGTTGGTCCATGAGCGAAAGTTAAGATGCCCTTGATTAGTTTTAGCTGTTTGCGCAGCTGATAAAGGACCTTAAGGTCTGGATCGGAATCCAGTTCGTCTTTAGACGGAGTGTGTTTGTCTGGATCAGTCAGGTACAGTATCATGGAGTTGATAGCAGGATCCGACTTTTGTAGTTGGATGATGTCTGGGTTAGTCAGTGCGGGTCGTACAGAGACTGCGTTGTCAGCAGGTCTGGTTGCGGCCTGTGCACGTGTGACTGCCATAACCCTGACTGAAGGTTGTATTGGCAGAGTCCCGATTAACCAGGAGGGGTCGAAGGACCATAGAGGACCTTCGTCAGCTCCTTCTTTGGCTAAGGAGTCTGCAATGTCATTGTAGTGCTTGTCATCGCCTGGGACTCTAGAATG
>JBBPBX010085358.1:0-15106 GCA_038048925.1 Garcialebias charrua
GCCATCGCCGCCAACGCCGCCAATTGCCCCTCGGGGATAATAAAGATACGTGAACTTGAACTTAATAACAGATTACAAATTTAAATAAATGATCATAAATGTATATTAAATTATTATAAATTATAATAAATTATAATACAGCAAACCCCCTACTTACGACTCCATCGACCTACGAACAACGGGACCTACGAACGTATCATATTTAATAAAAATATGAAATTACTGTATTAAAAAAAAAAAAAAAATTTTTTTGTGTTTAAATGTTCTTAATTTCATGTGTACATCACTTTGTTGCAGCTGTGGTTGTTTTAAAGGCTTTATAAATAATAATTATGATAAAAAAGATCATTTCTGATCATTTTTGAGCAATCTTGGGCAGCATTCATTCAAGCAGGAAGTAGGTCTTCAGTTTACACGGTCACAAATTAATGTAGAACACCGGACGCCATTTTAGGTTCAGTCACTGGGGTCTCCGGTCACAAATTAATGTACAACACCGGACGCCATTTTAGGTTAGCTGCCGGCAGCCGGCCGAAGACTGGTGACCAGGATGGCTTCATATGGATTAATTACGAGCTGGAAACGTCTCTGTGAACTTTGTGGATGTCTCAGGCAGCAGCGGATTTATCGCTGATCGTGCCAGGCCGCCGCGCGAACACCTCCGGCCAGGCTCTGGCCTGGCTAGCTCCAGAAGCTAACACGGGAGCTAACACGGGAGCCGGCCTTTTGAACACTTGTGACCAGGATCGCATCATATGGATTAATTACTAGCTGGAATCGCTCTGTGAGCTCTGTGGACGTCTCAGGCTGGAGCAGGAGCTGCAGATTGATCGCGCCGCCGCTCCAACACCAGCTCATGGCTTGGCTAGCAGAAGCTAGCCAGCTAGCTAACACAGGTCTGGAGCAGCTGCGGTGGCTTGCCGGCCCCCGCGCTGCTCGGCCCGAAAACAATCAACGCATGGCAACCTAAGATGTCGGCTTTGACCATCTCAAAGTAAGAAAATATATTTTTATTTATTCTGTAAATGTGAATAGCAATGTTTAACATTACAGTACACTACTGTACATGCTTAAATGTGTGCGCGCGCTCCGTTAGCATGATAATTAAAAAAAAAAAAAAAATTCACCCCCTAGCTACGGCAGAATCGAGCTGCGAACCGTTCTTAGGTCCCTAACTCGTTCGTACCTCGGGGGTCACCTGTACATGTATAACAAATGTTAATAAATTATAATAAATGTCTGATAACTGATTACTGTATAATATTAAAGAAATATTTACCAAATGATTATAAATGCATAAATTATAAAACATGTAGAATAACAGATTCTAAATGTGAAATAAATGTATAATAAATTATTATAAATGTATATAACAGGTAATTTTATTTAAAAAATTATATGAATTTATAGTAAATTATAACAAATGTATAATAACAGATCATTTATGTTAAATTATTATAAATGTATACTGATAGTTAATGTAAAACAAATGTATTATAAATGATAATAAATGTACAGTAAATGTGCACCTGATTATAAATGTCAAATGTAATTATTATAAATGTATAATAAATTATAAAAAATGTGTAATACCTGATTTTAAATGTCAAATGAATGTATAATAGATTATTATAAATGTATAATAAATTATGTGTAATAAGAGATAAATGTATAATAATTTTATAATAAATGTGTAATAAACAAACGGATTGGAGAGAGATAATTTTCATAACAGTGCAAACAATGTTTGCTCGTTGTGACTGATATAATTAATAGGAGCTAAAACATGTGGGGAAATGGCAACGTCACAGACAGACGCACCATCGTCCAACGTGCACACCTCCGATCCACGTGCACGTGCAGCAGCTGTTTGAACACTTTGAAGTGTCCAGGCTGTAAAAGCAGGACCTGCCTCCACCTTCTGTTTCTTCTTCGTGTGCTTCTGCTGCCGGACCTGATCCTCCCACAGCTGCAGGGGGGTCTGTGTGTGCTTCATCATCATCAGCATCATCATCCTCATCCCTGAACCAAACAAACTATAAAACCTTGACAGGAATAAAGATTTGATGGATTTCCATCTTACACTTCATCAGCGCTGAAATCCCCAGAAAATGCCATAAAAAGAGATTTCTAAACTTGTCCTTTCTCAGCTTCCGTAGACTCATCAAGACACCAAACAAACAGCAGGGTCTGTTTTATTTTATGGTAGCAGGAGAGGAGTCTTCAGAGCTCTCTAAAGGGATAGTCTGGTCATTTCTGACAGGATGTCTATCAGAAGCAGTTGAGATGTCAGCCTCAGAGCACGGAGGGTCGAGAAAAGACAGAAGACTTGATCCAGACAGATTCTTTAAAACAGGCAATGAAACAAGACAACCACTCAGGTTCTCACACGCCATGATGTAATTCCATTGTCCAGTCTCACCACGACTCCCTCCGACCCTTCCCGGGACACGGTCTTAAAACTTGTGTGCCATTTCAAAGTGACCGCACAGATCCTCACAGCACGGCAACTTAAAACATCCATGACCATGTTTTCTACTCGAGGCAAACACAACACAGCATTGGTGCACCCGCTTTGAACGTTGTCAACCATTAAATGGCCGTTATTAGTTGTTATCATCCCCATATGTAGCGGTCAGACTGCCCATCCTGCACCTCATAGTAGGTTTAAAAGTATGTTGTTAGCGTTGGTAGCGATGATAATAGGCTTCGTTTTTAGCTACGTGTTTAGGTTTAGACTAGAGTAAAGGGTCTGGCGTTAGGTTTAGGGTCTTGGTTAGGTTTAGGCACAAGGGTAAGGGGGTTAAGTTTAGGGTTGGTCCTCTGGGACAGGCGTAAGGTTAGGTTTAGGAAAAGGGTTGAAAAAAAACTGTACGAAGCTGAAAAAAAAAGACACTTCCTGGTTTACCCCGGTGAGACGCTACCTATTATCAGCGAAAATAACAATAATAACTAGGGATGTGCCGATCGATCGGTCACCGATCATAATCGGTCGATAATCATTAAAGCGTATGTGATCGGCTTTTGCCTTCAATTACCGATCACAGAGCCTGTGATGCGAAGTTTGCTAACTGCAAAACGTGCAACGAAAAAGTACCTCGTGGAGGAAGTTCAACGAAGTCCTTCAACACAACAAACCTAATTCGTCATTAAAATGTTTTAATACGTTTTAATAACTTACCAAAAGCCGTCTGCCAGCGCCGCCATTAGCAACACCTGTTAGCATGTAGCCCCACCGAGTCCGCTGCGCAGTTACGGGCAGTCCAGTTTAGCTGCGGCTTCAAAAAGGCTGTCGGCTTTGTTATTCCAAGTTAGCTGGGTGTCCCCCGATATCTTCTGCTTCCAGTCCGACATCGAGGCGAGCTCCAGGAACCTCTGATCGCACAAAGCCGGCTGTCGAATCTGCAGCTCCGGTTTAGCATGTTAGCCTTAGCTCATACCATGAGCTGCTGGTCTCGCGCGGTGCTGTGGGAGCGCTCGGCGGAGCGATCGCGGCTGCTGCTCCAGTCCTGAGACATTCACAGAGTTCAGGGAGTGTTTCCAGTTAATTTATCCGTATGAGGCATCCTCTTATGGGAGAAACAGTCCTCCAAAAGCCGACTGCCGAGTGCCGAGACTGGAACTAATGAATGTAAAATGGCGGAGGCTGTATTTCCGGTACCTGGTTCTTCTTCTTCTTCTTCTTCTATTTAATGGCGGTTGGCGAACTCATATTAAGCGCATTACCGCCACGGTTCCTGGTTCCCGCAGGAAGTTGTTCAAAAAAGCACGAAATTATTAAAAAATAATAATAATAATGATACTTTACGTATTTATAAAGCCATTTGTAAAAACAGCCAACAGTGCAGCTTTAAGTAGCAAATGGGGTATTTTAGTTTTTTATATGAAGTAATAGATGTGTTTTTTTTTAAACAATAAAAAACCTTTTTTTTTATTGAAAGTTAGTAAGGTAAACATTTTTCTTTGATAATGCAGTTGATAATTACTTTTATTTACTTTGTTCGCTGAAATAAATGAGTAAAAATATGTTTTTGTCTGAATGGTGATTTTATGGTTCTGAAAATAACATGAGTGCTGCTTCTGGCTACAAGATCTGTTTTCAGATCTTGTAGCCAGAAGCAGCACTCATAAGTTACAGGCAATCCATCTGATCGGTGATCGGTGATCGGTATATGTGATCGGCACACATATAAGCGATCGGTAATTGTGATCGGTATCGGTGATCGTCACACATAGGTGATCGGTATCGGTTTCAAAAAACCTGATCGGCACATCCCTAATAATAACGTACCTTTAAACATACTAGGAGGTACGTGGGACAGTTTCACCGCTACATATGGGGACAACTAATAATGGCCATTTAATGAACTGATAACATCCGAAGCCGCTGATTGGTGAATAAGGGAGATAAAGTCACCAAATGCTCACCATTCTTACCACAGGTTCCTGGAATGCTGTGGCCGAGTCCGCCCCATCTGAATTCTGTTGTCAGCCAACAAGCATGGAAACATCTGCACCTCCTCAGGACCACGGTGTTGGTTAACAAGGTGCCATTTTAATAATATTTACAGTACATACTACTGTATAGTATATACACTACATTGCCAAAAGTATTTGCTCACCCATCCAAATGATCTGAATCAGGTGTTCCGATCACTTCCATGGCCACAGGTGTATAAAATGAAGCACTGAGGCGTGCAGACTGTTTTTACAAACATCTGTGAAAGAATGGGTCGCTCTCGGGAGCTCATTGAATTCCAGCGTGGCGCTGATAGGATGCCACTTACGCAATGAATCCAGTCGTGACATTTTCTCGCTCCTAAATATTCCACAGTCAACTGTCAGCTTTGTTATAAGAACATGGAAGTGTTTGGGAATGACAGCAACTCAGCCACAAAGTGGTAGGCCATGTAAACTGATGGAGCGGGGTCTGCAGATGCTGAAGCGCATAGTGCAAAGAGGTCGCCAACTTTCTGCAGAGTCAATCACTACAGACCTCCAAACTTCATCATGTGGCCTTCAGATTAGCTCAAAAACAGTGCGCAGAGAGCTTCATGGAATGGGTCTCCACGGTCGAGCAGCTGCATCCAAGCCATACACCACCAAGTGCAATGCAAAGCGTCGGATGCAGTGGTGTAAAAGTGGAGACGCGTTCTCTGGAGTGACGAATCACGCTTCTCCATCTGGTAATCTGATGGACGAGTCTGGGTTTGGCAGTTGCCAGGACAACGGTACTTGTCTGACTGCATTGTGCCAAGTGTAAAGTTTGGTGGAGGGGCGTATTAAGGTGTGGGATTGTTTTTCAGTTCCAGTGAATGGAACTCTGAGTGCTTCAGCATACCAAGACATTTTGGACAATTCCATGTTCCCAACTTTGTGGGAACAGTTTGGAGCTGGTCCTCTTCCTCTTCCAACACAAGTGCACAAAGCAAGGTCCATAAAGACATGAATGGCAGAGTCTGGTGTGGATGAACTTGACTGGCCTGCACAGAGTCCTGACCTCAACTTGAAGGAACACCTTTGGGATGAATTAGAGCGGAGACTGAGAGCCAGGCCTTCTCATCCAACATCAGTATGTGACCTCACACATGCACTTCTGGAAGAATGGTCAAAAATCCACATAAACACACTCCTAAACCTTGTGGACAGCCTTCACAGAAGAGGTGAAGCTGTTCTAGCTGCAAAGGGTGGACCAACGTCATATTGAACCCTATGGATTAGGAATGGGATGTCACTTAAACTCATATGTGAGTCAAGGCAGGTAAGCGAATACTTTTGGCAAGGTATTGTATCTGTACTGTAGGTCTAGTCTTTGTGTTTAGGTGTGTTTAGTTTAGTTTCTGTTGTTGTCCTTGTGTGTCTTTGACTGGGCCAACCGTCCTTGCGGTTCCTCCCTCCTCCCGCCCTGGTCTTTTGTGGGGGGAGTTCTTTGGGATGCCAGGGGGCGTCTTTGAGGGGGGGGTACTGTCAGGATGGCTCCCTCTGCTGGTCCTTCATGTAATATGTTTAATCAGTTCTGCTCCTGTGTTTTAGTTTAATTACTCCCCAGGTGTTTTGTGTTCCCATGATTAGTTCCTCACCTTTATATTCTGGGCTCTCCTGCTTCTCAAGCAGGGGAGCATTAAGTGTAATGCCTACACCAGCATGGTCGAATTTCTAGTGCCTGGCTTCCTCGTTTCCTGTGTATCCTTTGAGTTGTGAGTAATCCAGCTGCCCTGTTCAGCTATGTTCCTTGTTTTTGACTTTTTGTAAATTAAAAGACTGTTTTTGCTACACTCTTGGAGTTCTTGCTTGCACTTGGGTCTCAACCACACCCCGACTGTGACAATATATATATACTACAGGTATACAGTATACTGTACAGTATATCACTCAGTGAAAAGACTCTGAAGATCTGCTGAGTCTACCAGACTAAAGCCAAGTCGAGTTAATGGAAACAGGTCTCTAGTGATCGTTTAGTTACAAGCTAAACTATATGTATGGTGTTTGCCTGTGGGGGAACATGGAGAACCTCCAGACGTTCAAAGAGAGAATATCACTTAGAAATGTTCTGCATACTGGGACTCAAACCCA
Source organism: Garcialebias charrua (assembly GCA_038048925.1). Lineage (NCBI taxonomy): Eukaryota > Metazoa > Chordata > Actinopteri > Cyprinodontiformes > Rivulidae > Garcialebias > Garcialebias charrua. Next base: position 6,574 of record JBBPBX010085358.1, read on the forward strand.
CAAACTCTGAATGTGTTCTAATGAACCTCGTCAGAAGGCCAACACGTGATCCGTTACACCACAGGGGCGGCCATGTCCATCAACTTCATCATTAAAAAGAAACACTGAGGAGATCATCCACCAGCTTCTTCCTTTCTGAGTTGAGGGTCAGTGTCGTCCATGTCCAGCATCTCTGTGAGAGAGGGGGTGGGGGGACACCCTGGACCAGTTGCAAGTCCATAAACAAGACAAACATTCATGTTTTTGGTCTGGGAAGAAACCGGGATACTTGGAGAGAACCCCACCCAGAAAGATCCGGGGCCAGAAGCCAGCAACCGGCTGAGAGGCAGCAGTACCAACACAAGGAGGAGATCAGAAAAGTTTTTTAAAAAAATCTTTATTGTATAATTAATTTTAATGCATCACTTAAAGATGTGGATCAAAACCAGAACACTTCCAGCTGTGAGCTCTCATAACTGAAGTTAGTTCACATTATACAGGTAGTCCTCGGGTTACGACGGTCTCGAGTTACGACGTTTCATGGTTACGACGCATCTCCCATTTACTGTACTATGAAAAGTCTTATGCCTCATCCTCACCTAAAGCATATCGCGCTTCCAAAAATCTCCAAACGCACTGTACTGGCTGCTTGTCAACAGATGACTGTCCTCATCTAACGCGTCTGCAGTGGGAGGAGGAGCGTGTTGGTCCTCTTCCGGTGGTGGTGTTTGTTTATTTCCGGTCTCAGAAAAATGGCGGACGCAATACGAAGAATTGCCTTGTTGTACTTAATCTACAAAGCAGCAACACGCAGACGCCGTGCACAACGACGATTCTGGATTCACCCCACATTAGAGAGGCGTCATGAATTCGGTGAATTTCACCATCTGATCCAGGAGCTGCGCGCAGACGAGGAGCGCTTTCAGCGGTACTTCCGTGTCACCCGCGCCCAGTTTGACGACCTGCTGTAAGTTTCTCCTCCATGTTTACCTGTTTACATGTTGCGTGATCACATGGCAGAGTCTCTCCTGATTGGTCCTGATTGTTTGCTGCTGAGCAGCGAGCTGAAGCGAGCTGTGGAAGCACGGCATTCCGTGCTTCCACAGTCGCTGCTCGGATGCGACGCGGGAGTAGGAAACAGCTGCTGCTCACTTTCGCGCTGCTTGTATGCTGTAGATGCGCCGCGACACGACCCGCTGCTCCAAGATGCGCGTCCCTCATAGACTTTCAATGTAAAGTGGCTGTTTCGGCTGCGCGAGATGCGTGCGGTGGGGATCCAGCATTATTTCGAGTTATGCAGTTTTACGTCATAAACGTCGTGACACAGCGGCTCAGCGGCGGAAGAATACTGCACTGTGCTGTGAATGCGGTTTTACGTCGTAAACAGAATGCGGTATACGGCGGATGGATCGATTTTACGTCGTAAACATCGTAAAGCAGCGGCGGAAATATACTGTACACGGTGCAATGGCGGAGGAACACTGCACTGTACAGTACTGTGAACGCGGTTTTACGTTGTAAACATCGTAAAGCAGCGGCGGAAAAATACTGTACACGGTGCAACGGCGGAGGAACACTGCACTGTACTGTGAACGCGGTTTTACGTCGTAAATGGAATGCAGAATACGGCGGATGGACCAAGGAAGACCGCGTCACCAGCATCCCAGTAGGCCAATAACTCTTTTTTCCCTTCATTATGGCTCCCAAACGTATGTGTTTAATGATAATTACGGTTACTGTGTTAGGATAGGCTAAGTGCTTGGTAATACAGTACTGTACATGTATATGGTGCAGTATGTACATATATTCCGACTTACGTCGAAAATCGGTTTACGACGCAGCGTAGGAACGGATCTACGTCGTAAGTCGAGGACTACCTGTACACGATTTAGTATTTTAGCCACTCGTACGACAAAACGTTCAGCTCGTTCAGGAGAGCGGAGCTGCGACGTTTGTTTTTTGTAACTTTTCTAAATATTTAGCTTTATTTACAAATATATTCCCGGGCAGTGGTGGCGCAGTGGTTAGGGAAGGTGGGCCTCGGAAGGTCGTCGATTCAACTCCCCCGGACCTACATCAAAATGAAAAAGTGAAGCACCCACGGTGCTCTGTCTGCTCCACACAGAGGGCTGTGGTAGCTCGGCGGTCTTGTGTCAGAAAGAGCATCTGGTGTAAAAACAATTTCAAAGTCTTTGTGTGAGTTCGTTCACTGTGGCGACGCCTGAAGAGGAGAGCAGAGACATTTACAAACATCTCTCCGGCTCTTCATGAAACGATTCTCTTTTAATCTGCTTCAGCTCCTGGCTCTGTTTTTATCTTTCGATTCAGCGGTCAGCTTCACTTTTGCTGCTTTCAGTTCAAAGTCAAAGTCAACTTTATTGTCAAAACTGCAATATGTACAGGACATGCACAGGATTGAAATTGCATTTCTCTCAGTCCCTCGGTGCAACAGTAACCATTTAAACACTAAAACACTAAAACATTTAATAAACATAAGCATAAAATGAAATAATAAAAGTGTAATACTGTCCTGAGTTTTTGCATAGTAGTATAAAAGTGTAAAAAGTATATCTATAAAGTAAAATGAAGGTTCTGACATTGACATTTGTAATAGACTGACAAAGCAGCATATGAAGTTTATGTACACAGTATATGTAGTTGATATTGGTATAGAGGTAACGAGGCATTTGCAGTAAGGCTAGTAAAAAGAATATATCAGCAGTAGTGTGGATGTAAAAAGTAGTGTAAATGTAAATGTAAACAGTATAAATGTAAACAGTAGTAATAAATGTAAACAGTAGTAATAAATGTAAACAGTAGTAATAAATGTAAATGTAAACAGTAGTGTAAAATGTAAATGTAAACAGTAGTATGACTATAGTTGTTTTTATTGTTTATTTAACTTGAGCCCCTTTCATAAGTCAAATCCGCGCAATTGCCACACAGACCAGTCCGGCTTTAATCCTCCCCGGGTCATTCATAAGACCACAGTTGAAGGCGGGCAGGTCCCGCTCACATAAACGTGTTCATAAATGAAGCCGCAACGCGGCTCCAAAAGAGGCGTGGAGCAGAACTCAGCTGAGCTGAACTGGACCGCGGCGTATTTATTGTGGGCCAGACGTCAGACGTTTACAAGTTGTCGTTTCGTGTCATTTTTAATATTTCCTTGTTAATAAATCTACTGTCTCCCTCCACCGCGCGCACACACACAGCTCCTAAGCTGCTCAGAGAGACAGAGAGAGGAAAAAAGAGCCAAGCTAACTTTTACAAGTTGCTGTTTCGTGTCATTTTTAATATTCCCTTGTTAATAAATCTGCTTGTTGATTAATCCTGCGGTCGCTCACTGATATCATCATATTCTGAGCGTGGATCCGCGGGTTGCATTCACAAGTGGGTCTGCCCGGCTCGGGTCCGGATCTGATGCTACCTCTGCTCGCGGATCAGGGGCGCATCAGAGGCGAGTAAAATTTACTCGCCAATCCGCCTTCGTGTTTTTTCTGAATGCTCGTTGGAGGACTGAACACGCATCAGGCCCGGACTGAGCCGTCTTATGAAAGGGGCTTTGGTTTCAGCTGATTCAGCACACTTCGGCCATCGTTCAGCGCTCAGGCTTTACTCGGTTTGCTTTAGTCCAGCTGATCCACAGAGTTCTTCAGAACTTTTTGTCTGAAACTAAAAACTGATCCACGGATCTGATTAAAAAGCAGAACCCGGGAGCTTTTTTCACCTCCACCATGCAGCTGATCTTCTCGGGGGTGAGGCAGGACCTGGGGATTTGGGGCCGGGTCACCGGGGCCCCACGCGGGCTTGCGCCGGCCCTGCAGCCGGAGCGGAGATGATTTGTGTGCAGCCTGGCTCGGGTTTTGTTCCCACTGAGCTCCATTTGAATAAGAAAGCTGCCAATAGAGTGGCTGAGGCAGAAAGAAAGCGGCACAAAAGGCCCGAGGAGCTGAATCTGGACGAAGGACAAACCAGGAGAGGAGTGAAAAGAAGCGCAGGGCGGACGGACACAATGGGACAATTCACCTTATAATCGCTTTGATATATTATACATGCCTGAAGACTCTAAACATTGTGTAATTATTTATAAATGACTGCCCCCCTCCCTGCAGGAGAAAAGCTCTGCAGGTCTCTGCTTCTCCTCGGCTGAAGGAACAGAATAATTAATGGAAAATTGTATGCTTGTCTCATAAAGATGTCTTTAAAAACCACTTAAAGGAAACTGTTTGTGCTGGACCGGTTCAGGGACAAACAAAGAGCTGAGCTCTCAGTTCTGCTGGTTCTGACCCACACAAGGAGAGACGAAGCTTATAATAATAATAATAATAATAATAATAATAATAATAATAATAATAATAACAATAATAATAATAATAATAACTCAGTTTTTTCTTTAATTTAAAGACAAAAAATGGAGCTGGATTAAAATCTGGGCTCGAAAGTTCTGATGAACTTGACCACAAGTCAAATCACTTTCTTCTCTGGACGTTTGGGTTCAGGAGGATTTTTAAAGGATTTAAAAAATAAAAACAAGCTTTATATTTTTGGATTAAATTTTCTAAAATGTCCAAATTTACAATTACAAAAACGTTTCCAAACTAAACTAAAAGACACAAAGTCACCGCTCAGACACTGTTTTTATCGCCATGAAAGGGGGGAGATCATGTAATCACTCGTCTGAATGTCTGTTAGCAAAATCACTTGAACCTACGGATTTAAAACAAAACTTTCTGTTCTCTAACTCTTTAAGTCAGTCTGACTGGAGGTGGCCACGACGCACGAGCCTCAGGTTTGGCGTGGTGGTAGTGGCTGAGGATCATCTCCAACAGATCTGAGCGCTGCGGGATCGCACGAGATGTTCTGCGAGACTGAGCTCAACAGTTCTGTCAAAAGTTCATCACTCAACATGAAATCATTCTAGTTTTGAACTCTGGGATGAAGTTTCTGCTCCTTGTCGTGAGTGACGTCACTTCCTGTCGTGAAGACAAGCTTGTCCCTGGAGAAGATGGATCCTCACCGTGGGAGGTTCTTCTCCTTCAATCAGTTTTTTTTTTCTTTTCTGTAAAACTCTCTGAAAGCGGGTTTTGAGTCTTTTCTGTCTCACAGGGGCGGTGGGGAGGGGGGGTGTTGGGGGGTGTTGGTTCGTGCGTGTCGCTCGCGTGGCTCTCCGCCTCCTCTGATTGGCTGGCCGTGATTACCGGCACGCTTCTCGTCGCGCGGCGTCATTATGTTAATGAGGCCGTCCGGCGGCACGGGGCAGACCTGCTGCGGGGGGTCCGGGGGGGCCCGGGGGGGCCGTGGTGGTGCCCACATATATAAGCGGGCTGAGGCCGGTCGTGTGCCAGGCTCACCGGCTCGCACGAGCTGATCTGGAGCGACACGAGAACTGATCCACTTGGGTCCGAACCCCCAGAACTTCAGGTGAGCTGCACGCGCACCTCTCCCCTGCGCCTTCTACCGTGCACGCGCTCACCGTTTCTCCCTTTCCTCCCCCACAGAACCGAACCACGCGCACGACATGGACCCGGTCTACTCCGACAGCAGCAGCTGCTGCGACCTGTTCCCGAACACAGACGACGAGGACGGCCGCGGCGCGTCCCCGAGGCGCGCGGCCCGACAGCCCGAGCTGCTGCTGCAGAAGAAGCGGCGCCGCGGGCGCGCGCGCGGCGCAACATCCACGCAGCCGGTGGTGAAGAAGAACCGGCGGCTGAAGGCCAACGACCGCGAGCGGAACCGGATGCACAACCTGAACGACGCGCTGGACGCGCTGCGGGGGGTCCTGCCCGCGTTCCCGGACGAAACTAAACTCACCAAGATCGAGACCCTGAGGTTCGCCCACAACTACATCTGGGCCCTGTCCGAGACCATCCGGATCTCGGACCTGCAGGCTCCACGCGCCCTGACCGACACCATCAGGATCTCGGACCTGCAGGCTCCACGCGCTCCGGTTCTGCTCAGTCCGTCCCGGGACTCGTGCTCCTGGAGCTGCAGCGGCTCCCAGTCCTCCTCCTCCCCGGAGCACTGCGCCTCCTCCCCGGGCAGCCCCGGAGGAGCGGAGGACTTCCTGCGCCCGGACCCGCTGTTCGGGTTCCGCAGCTTCGCGCCGCGCATCTTCTGAGAACCTGGCGTCGGAACCATCAGAACCATCAGAACTGCAGAACCAGAGCTCATCTAACGGATTTTACAAGAGTTTATTTTTTCACATTTATAGTTTGTGTTTTTCCTTCAGAACCCTTATTTGACCCCTGACCCCGCAGGTTACAGAGGTGAAAAGATAAATAATGAACATCCATGGAGCCTGCGCGCGCACCCCTAAATGTTTGTTAGTTTTTTATTTATTTGTTTCGTCTCATGAAATTTGTACATAAAGAGATTTTTATTCTATTTACTGAAACTTTCCTGTTTTTTCTACAAATGAAATAAAGTTTTTAACGTTTTTAAAAAAATAATAATAAAGCATCCTGCGATTTATTGTGTATATATTGTTTTTTTTTTTCTACATCAAATCACTATCTGAGCATGCACGCGCGTGCACGAGCCTGTGCCGATCATTAACGGTCCTGAAACACCTGCAGAGTTTTTATAATCGGGCAACAAAACAAGAAGAAAACGGAGTTTAATGATTAAAATTAAATATTTAACGAGAATAACTGGGTCAGAAAAAGGACTAAAATAAAATTGAAAATCAAAGTCAAACTTTTTATGAAATTTATATTTTTTAATTGTTTTTCAGAAGTTTTTTTTTTTTTACTCATCCAAAATTATTTTAAGTCAAATAAAGTTCTTAAAATTCCCCAAAGAGACAAACTGAATAAAATATCTTCAAAGTCAAACTTTGTTTCTGTCAAACATTTAGTTTCTCTTGATTAAAATGAAATTGTTTTTCTTACGGAATTTTATTTAAACAATTTAAAATGATATAAACGTTATTCAATCCATAAAGTCCGTAATAAAGTGTTATGTTTCAGATCAATAAATTTATTTCTAACAAAGTGTCTTTAACTCTGGACCTTTTTTTAATTTATTTATTTAACTTCTTCCAAAAGCAACTAAAAAATAATGTAACAAAAATGTTTTCTCAGCTGTTTGACAAATAAACAGGCCTCAACCCACATCAGGGGGAGTTTAATCCCCGCACACGCCCCGCAGCAGCCGCCTTGTCTCCGCACGTGCGGGGACAAACCCAGAGGAAAAGGAGCAGAGAGGAAGACGATCAAGCAGCTGTAAACTCAAAACTTTTATTTTTACTCTAGAGAATTAAAATAACTTAAATATTAATTTAATGTGAGAAAATTAAAATGATGGAAACATTTTTGTTTCTGTCTCATTCGTTAATTTAATTTCTGAATGTTCTCATCTGTGCGGGGGACGCGGAGGACGCACGCGCCATTGTTGCTGTGCGCGGGAGCGTGCACTAATTGAGCGGGATTATCGCGCGTGCACCTGCAGCCTCATAATGAGCTGCAGGAAGTTTAATGAGTTTTTTATTGTGACTCGGAGGAGAAGCCAAACCGTCGCGAGCTGCGCGCTGATTGGCTGCAGGGCACGCGCACGTCACGCGCACGAGTTCGTGTGAGGCTGATCCAGAATCTGAACTGAAGAAGAACCAGAATCAACATCACGAGAATTATAACTCACTTAAATTTAATTGTTTTTCTTTTAACTTTCACTCTTTTTGTTTGTTTGTTTTTTTTTTTTATTTGTTTGTTTGTTATAACATCAACATTTTGTTAAAGTCCTCTGGTTCTGTTCATCAGCGGATCATCATCCAAAGAACTGGAGGAGGTCGTTATTGTTTAAAGGCTGACTCAGGATCAGTGGTGATGGGAAGTGTGCCAGCTGAGGAGGTCCTGAAGCTCAGAGGACCTCCTCAGGGTCAGAACTGGGCTGGGTCAGAACCAGACTGGATCAGAACCAGACTGGATCAGAACCAGACCACATGAGGCTCAGATGAATGAATGATAAAAACAAATTAAATGGTTTCTTTCTGTGCAGCATCGTTGTCTGACTCAAATGATGCTGTCGCCGTGACAACATGGGGGTTAAAGCTAAAGGAAGAAGTGACCAAGATGGGAAATGTGTGTGTGTGTGTGTGTGTGTGTGTGTGTGTGTGTGTGTGTGTGTGCTCAAATTTGGCAGCACGATGTCTCAGTGGTTAGCACTGTTGTCTCACATCAAGAAGGTCCTGGGTTCAATCCCCGGTTGGACCTGGAGTGTTTCTGTGTGGAGTTTGCATGTTCTTCTCGTGCTTGCGTGGGTTTTATCCGAGTACTCCGGTTTCCTCCCACAGATCCAAAACATGCATGTTCTGCCTTCAGGTCCAGGCCTCCCTTGAAAAAGAGATCTGTGATCTCTATGGGATTTGCCTGCTTAAATAAAGGTTAATAAATAATAATGTGTGTTAGTGTGTTAACTAGTGTTATAAGTGATTGGCAAAAACTCAAAGCCACCTATCAACATTTGCTGGGATGGATGTTTTTATTTATTTATTTATTAATCAGGGAGATCCCAGCAAGACACTGTGCATTTTCCAGATTGCATTCATCCATTTTCT
>JBBPBX010085360.1:0-15106 GCA_038048925.1 Garcialebias charrua
TCTGCTTAATCCCATTAAGCAAACTCTTGAGGACTCTGCTCAAAAATGCGACCTGTTTCTTTCATCTTTTAAAACCAAAGTTGACACTATCAGATCTCAGCTCCACAACCTCCCCGTTCTCAGTGTGCCACCCACCCGTCTGCATTCTGGGACCCTAAACAGCTTTGACGAAGTTGTTCAGAGTGAGGTGGAGGCCATCATCAAGAAAATGAAGCCTTCATCCTGCGCCCTGGATCCTTTCCCCTCTTCTCTCATAAAAACCAATCATTCTGCAATAGGCCCACTTATCACTCAAATAATAAATCAGTCTCTACAATCTGGTCATGTTCCACTGCCTCTAAAAACCGCCATCATTAGGCCTCTTCTGAAAAAATCTAATTTGGATCCCGACATTTTTTCTAATTACCGCCCAATTTCACACCTCCCTTTTCTGTCTAAAGTGCTGGAAAAAGCTGTTGCTGCTCAGCTGCAGGATCACCTACAACAACACTCCCTGTATGAGAAGTTCCAGTCTGGATTCAGGGCAGCTCACAGTACAGAGACTGCATTGCTGAGGGTTACCAATGATGTCCTCTTGGCTGCTGACACTGGCTCTCCCTCCATCCTTGTCCTCCTTGACCTCACTGCAGCCTTCGACACTGTGGACCATAGTATCCTCCTCCACCGTCTTCATGTGGAGGTCGGTCTCTGCGACACAGTCCTGGACTGGTTCAAATCTTTCCTCTCCAATAGGCTGGAATGTGTTAGTCTTGGCAACGCCACGTCCCAGACAGTTTGTGTCTCCTGTGGTGTCCCTCAGGGGTCGGTTCTGGGGCCCCTGCTGTTTTCCCTTTACATGCTGCCTTTAGGTCAAATTATTAATCAGTTCAACATTTCTTTTCACTGTTATGCCGACGATACACAGCTTTACATCAGGACTGGAGCATCCTCATCTTCCACCTTGTCATCTCCATCTTCACTCACTGCCCTCTCTGCCTGCCTGGAGGCAATTAGGGCATGGATGAATCAGAACTTTCTTCAATTAAACTGCTCCAAGACTGAGGCCATACTGATTGGCACCCCTCACCAGGTACAAACATCTCCTATAACAAGACTTTCCTTTTCTGGACAAGACATCCCCCTCTCCACCTCTGTTACTAATCTTGGAATAAAAATGGTGTATGACCTTCAGGTGAATATTGAACTTTGCATGATTCAGAAACAATTGTAAAACAGCAGCCATACTTTAAAGTGCCTGAACTGTGTCCCGAGGTTAGGGGATTATGCCATGAACACATATTCAAATCAGCTTCAATTTTAGGAAGTCCTAATAAAAACTGTTTTCATAAAATTTGATTTACAATTTTAAGTTTTTTCCTTTGGGAGTTAAGTATTTGCAATACAAAGTTATTAATTTGGATGATAAAGGTTTGTATTTGTGTATACAATACTATTGTCATGGATATTTTTGGTCCATAGGAACAACATGCGCCTAGAAATTCTGTCCATAAAAGTTATGAACAGAATCGGTGACAAAGGGCAACCTTGGCGGAGTCCAACTCTCACCGGAAACGAGCCTGACTTACTGCCGGCAATGCGGACCAAGCTCTGACACCGGTCGTACAGGGACCTAACCCACTAAACAGTAGACGTCCAGGGGACGTCGAGGTGACGTCAATATAGAGCCCGTTGGTCGAAGACCAATTCTAGACGTCGCCCCGACGTGCAAACTAGGTCTTTTTTTGACGTCTAAATATGACTGCATTTGTACGTCGTATGAACGTCAGTTTTGGAGGTGATCTGGACCATGTTCACAGAGTTAAACTTTTAGGACTATAAAAGTGCAGTTAGACAATTGATTTATTAAGAATGTTGTTTTTTAATAACATTTTAATGCATTTCCTCAATTTTTTTTTCTTTTTTTACAAATTAGACTTGTCCGTCGTTTGAGAGTCCAATTCTAGACGTCGCACCGACGTGCAAACAAGGTCTAATTAGGACGTCTAACCATGACCGCATTTGTACGTCGTATGAACGTCAGTTTTGGACATTATCTGGACCCGGTTCACAGAGTTAAACTTTTAGGACTATAAATTTGCAGTTAGACAATTGATTTATTAAGATTGTTGTTTTTTAATTACATTTTAAAAAAGGGTGTAAACTAAATAAATAAAGGTTGAATGAATTTTAATGCATTTCCTCAATTCTTTTTTTCTTTTTTACAAATGTATATTATTTATTTGAAGAATATAATTATTGTTGTTGTTTGTTGTTGTTTGTTGTTATTCATTCATTCAACCTTTAGGCAGGTTATCTCATTCGATCGACTCATGAAACCTTTTTTTTTTTTTTTTATTAATTTACTACAGATACATTTACAATCATAAGAATGTGAACAAAAAGAACAAAGGACAAGGAACACAGAGGAAAAAAAAAACTATGCCAGGGGGGTGCCAGATTTCTACAATGAGTGCATAAAAGATAAAATTATACATTAAATATACTCAAGGAGCTACAACATTCAAACGTGTTTATAGCTTTCTTGTTGTTACTCTTAGAAATGGTGCATAAATATAATTCTATTTCTTTAATTAAGCCTGGAAAAAAAGGCGAAGATGATGAAAATTTACATTTATGAATATGGTATTTGCCAAATATTATAATTAAATTAATTGCCAGTTTTTTTTAAACATTAATATTCTTTTCGTGAAAGCCAAAAATAATGTGTTCATATCTTAACGAAAATTTTGAATCAATATTACTGATGATAAAATTATTACAATGCTTCCAAAATGTCTTAATGATACAACAATTCCAGAATAAATGACTGATTGTTTCGGGGTGCTCTTTGCAAAATTTACAGTTGGGGTCAATTGTTTTGATATATTTCTTCATGAATTGATTAGTAGGATATATTCTGTGTAACAGTTTAAAGGAGACATCTTTCATTTTGTTGTTTATCATCAGTTTCTGATGAATGTCCACACATTTTTCCATTGTGAGTCAGGGACAAAGTTTCTCCAGTAGAAGACAGATGAGGGGATAGAAATAATATCCTGCTGGAACAGGGCACGGATAATTCTGTTGTTCCTACATGTTGAAGAAAAACAAGCTTTACCAACAGTGGACTCATGAAACCTCATTTATTCCACGATGTCGAGGTCACACATTCATTTCAGTAGGTGGCAGTACTTGTGTTTTTTGCTTTCTTCCATTAAAAAACAAGAAGAAGAACTTCGGAACTCGAGCGTTATGATTGGATTGGCGGAGGTATCACGTGATCATTCCAACCAGTCAACGCCTCTCTTGTTGAACCGCGCTGGCTTGAATCTCAACCGTTGTTGTTTACAGTATATTCTGTCTGTGCTGCGGTGATCACGGAGCTCAACTGTGTTCTGTTCATTTGTCACGGAACTCCTGCCCTAAACTTGCTGCAATCCATTCAGAAGTTGAAGGTAATTGGTTCTGTTTTATAGCTTTGTTCTCTTGAATTCTGTGGTCACGACGTACATGTAGCTAACAGCTAAGCTACATTGTGCTAAGGTAAGCTAACTTGTGTCTACAACTGCGGCAGACGATGTAAAGGAAAATCGAACAGTACAGTTTAGAAAATAAGTTATTCTATCCAAGTAAGCCGTATGCTACGAGCAGTGGTGGAGAAAATACTCAAACACTGTACTTAAGTACAAATAAACAGACAAAAATATACTCTAGTAAAAGTAGAAGTACCATATTAATATTTTTACTTAAGTAAAAGTAAATAAGTACTTGCTTTTAAAAATACTTAAAGTATTAAAGTAAAAGTAATTGCTGAATGTATTACCTAATGCAATGGCCTACAATACCATTAAGTGTGTGTACTGTATGTAAATTTTCTGCATTACATAAATAGTGTTGAGTCATTTTAATGAACAATGCTGCAGATAATACAGTACTGTACATGTTTTTATTGTGTTTGCTCTGTGACACAGTTCACACTTGTACTTGTGATTCTGTGCATCAGAATTTCTGACATGCAGCAGAGTAAAATGTCATTAAGCAAAATAAGAATAATAAGGATGATTTTACCTTTGAAAGTTTTTATTTAACACAAAATAAAACCAATGTGTCATTTTAATTGCAGTAAACACACAGAAGTAAAAGTTTTCTGTTTAAAAAAAGGAGAATTAGACACATCATGCACTGAACATTTCAACTCCAGTTTGTCATCAACTCTAGTTAAAATGCTGTCTAGTCAACCTTGTAATGGATCAACAATGAACAATATTTTAACTTCCTGACACCATTTTCAAAACTTGGACCAGAGTGTGTCGAGACATTTAGAGACATCTCTTGTCTCCTAACACCCCATGAACTGACACATTTTAATATTGCAGCAAGAATTTCTTGTTTCTTGACAAATTGAAAAAACTGCAACGTGAAAGTAGCTTGTAACTCAACACATTATAAAAATGTAGTGTAGTAGAAAGTACAGATACTTCATGTAAAATGTAGTGAAGTAAAAGTAAAAGTACCCACATTTAATTCTACTTAAGTAAAGTACAGATACATGAAAAATGTACTTAAGTACAGTAACAAAGTACTTGTACTTAGTTACATCCCACCACTGGCTACGAGGTTTTGTTTTGTTTCTTTGTTTTGCTTTGAGACTATCGAGGCCTGCACGCGTCTCCATTAACACGCATGTGCTGAGCGGCCAGCGTTGCTGTACAGCTTTGGGCAGCATTTTTGTGAATTTTAGACTGTTGGAAAACTGTATTCGCTACAGTGCTTACTTCCTCCGCGTGTTACAACGCCATCGCGTTCCTGAATGACTATATGCCGTGTCTTTTTTTTCTTCCTTTTGTGTGTGTACACTGGGCGGGGGTCAGCTGGAAGGTGAAACGTTTCAGCATTAAAAAATAGAAGGGAAAAAACTGTCCAGATGACCTGAATTCAGACCAAAGCTTTTCAGTTGCAAATGAATGAGTAAATATGAAATAAAAAAAAAGCTTTAAAATGTCTCCTTCTATCTAATTTTACTTTGACTAGGCAAAATGAGATAAGTACTGTACTGTAAACTACATTCTGACTAATACAGTATCTCTGTGAACATGTCGCTCCAGTTGTGTTTATAAACAACTGTTTTTTTCTTTATCTATCTATCTATCTATCTATCTATCTATCTATCTATCTATCTATCTATCTATCTATCTATCTATCTATCTATCTATCTATCTATATATATATATATATATATATATATATATATATATATATATATATATAAATTTGTGGAGCGTTGGTCATTGGACATTTCACAGCTAATGCACCTTTTTGCTTCATCTTAATTATTTTGCATCGCTGAATAATCTTTTGTTTTTGTCCTCAGCAAGTGCAGCGCCTCAACCCAAGGACCTGTCAACGCCCAGTGAGTACCGGTATACATTACACTTTAAACCATTGTTTATTTTATCAGGCCTTGCAAAATAAAATTTATTTTATTATTTTTTTCATGGAAAACCGATGCCACTTCCAGATCAGAAATTGGAAGATGGGCATTCCCATTGCCTCAGGATGGTAAGTATTGAACAGTTAGCAGTGAGACACTTGGAAAAAAATGATCAACCACAGCCACCTTACTGTTGGAGAGATTGTAATCAAGACATGTGTGTGTTTCCCCCCCCCCAGTGTTTCAGCGTATTCAACTTCTTTGACCTCGGCGATCGCCTACACCGTATACATCCCACCTCTTCAGCTGTGCCAAAAAGGATAGAGACCATGGAGGATTTTGTGAGAGAGGAGCACCTCGTGACTCCAAATTTGCTACCCTGGTAGGTTTTACAAGTCTGGAGGAAAGCCGAGCATAACGCAGTACCGTACAACCAAACACTTGGAAGTGTCAGTGAACTGTATCATGGATTTATTCCAACAGGTTCTGCAGATTTCCAGAATTGGAGGAAAGCACACCAAGGACTTTGTCTACAAATTTCTTGATAGGTATGTATCAACACACGCTCACCCACCCACTAACCATCTGAACTAAATATTTTACTTGCAAGTTCAGTATTTAGTTTTGTAAACTAAATATTTAGCTATCAAATTAAATATTTAATTTAGAACGATGTGAACATGGTTAAAATATGACTGGAAAAAAATGTTTTCTCTAAACTAAAATATTGCTGTTGATTTTTGTAACTTTGCTAATGGCACCCAATAGATATGAAAATGTTTGGCAACTTGAGTGCGTTTTGCAGCAATTTTTTAACTGATGTGCTCAAATTTGGCAGCACGACGTCTCAGTGGTTAGCAGCACTATTGTCTCACATCAAGAAGGTCCTGGGTTCAATCCCCGGTTGGACCTGGAGTGTTTCTGTGTGGAGTTTGCATGTTCTTCTCGTGCTTGCGTGGGTTTTATCCGAGTACTCCGGTTTCCTGCAACAGATCCAAAACATGCATGTTCTGCCTTCAGGTCCAGGCCTCCCTTGAAAAAGAGATCTGTGATCTCTATGGGATTTGCCTGCTTAAATAAAGGTTAATAAATAAAAATGTGTGTTAGTGTGTTAACTAGTGTTCTAAGTGATTGGCAAAAACTCAAAGCCACCTATCAACATTTGCTGGGATGGATGTTTTTATTTATTTATTAATCAGGGAGATCCCAGCAAGACACTGTGCATTTTCCAGGTTGCCCTTGCATATTGCTAATTACTTTTTGTTTTTGTTTGTTTTTTTGCAAATGCAGATGGAATCATGAATGGAGATTCTGCAGCAACAGGATTTTATAAGGACTCATGCTGCAGAGCATTTAAAACATGCAAAGGAGGACATGGGCTCACACTGGACAATTAACACAACTGGTAGAGCTGCTGCCTCTCAGCGAGCAGGTCCCCGGTTCAAATCCCGGTCCGGGGACCTTTCTGGGTGAAGTTTGCATGTTCTCTCCGTGCATGCGTGGGTTTTCTCCGGGGGCTCCAGTTTCCTCCAACAGTCCAAAAACATGCATGTTAGACTGATGGGGACTCTATGACCTTGGGTGTGAGTGAGACAGGTCCCTCTTGTAAATGAGTCCCCGTGGCTCAACGAGGCTAGCCTGTATAAATAAAGGTTGAATGAAAAAATGTGCCACAAAGAAGTGGAGGTGGGGCTTTCACACTGTACATTTAATGCACCACGAAGAAGTGGACACTGGACATTTAATGCACCACGAAGAAGTGGACACTGGACATTTAATGCACCACAAAGAAGTGGACACTGGACATTTAATGCACCACAAAGAAGTGGACACTGGACATTTAATGCACCACAAAGAGGTGGAGGACATAGGGTCACACAGGACATTTAAAACGTGCCACATAGAAGTGGAGGATACGGGCTCACACAGAACTGAGGAACACTTTTTTGGGGGGGGAGATGCAAATAGGTGCTGGGCATAAAATTAGAATATTGTGAAAAAGTTATTTATTTCAGTAATTCCATTCAAAAAGTAAAACTTCTATACAGTATTACTGTATATTCATTCACACAGACTGATATATTTAAAAATAATCTTAATGCTGATGATTATAACTGACAACTAATGAAAACTCCAAATTCATTATAAGTAAATTACATTACTTGAGATCAATTAAAAAATGATTTTTATAGATGTTGGCCAACTGAAAAGTATTAACATGGTAGCATGGTCCTTAGCCCCAACTATTGAAAGATGTACATATTGTACATTTCATGTTCATACATCTCAGTTGGCCAACATTTATAAAAATACTTTATTTTTATTGAGCTCAAGTAGTAGTCTAATTTTCTGAGATACTGAATTTAGGGTTGTCATTGGTTGTCAGTTTTAATCATCAACATTAAAATAAATAAACATTTGAAATATATCAGTCTGTGTGTAATGAATGTTTCACTTTTTGAATGGAATTCCTGAAATAAAACAACTTATTTAAAATATTATGACCAGCACACTTTGTACAGATTATTTTTGTGGTGAGGGGACTGTAATTTTATACAGCTTTTTTTATTTCTCTTGTTACTGCCTGCTATATCAAAAAGAAAAATGAAGGCATGTTAAAAAAAAAATTGTTAAGTACCGACCAAAAATGAAGGCATGTTAAAAAATTATTATTGTTTATGTTAAGTACGGCCAAAGAATGAAGGCATTAAAAAAAAAAAAATATGTGAAGTACGGCCAAAGAATGAAGGCATTTAAAAAAAAAAATTATGTGAAGTACAGACCCAAGTGAGCTGTGTACTTTTATAGATTTGTTTGTGTATTTTGTGTTGCCACCAGTTGATAAGTTCCGTAATGTAAAGCTTTTTTTTTAAGTTACCAAAGGTGGAATTCTCAATTTTATGTGTTATGCTGTTCCTTTAAATTGTGTCAAATAAACAGGATAAAGGTAAAATTTATGGAGTGATTTGTAAAACTTAATCCAACTGTTTGTAGGATTTTAAAGCTGCGGATGCGGATGGTCAAATGTATTTCCCTAGATTTGTTTGCCTCAACGCAATTTTAAAGTAGATTCATTATACTTTTTATATGCATAGCATGATTTTGACAAGCAGCATGTAAAGTGACTAAAATAAGTTAAATATAATAGCCTAATTAGAATAAGCTAAATACAGTAAGTTATTGACGTCAGATAGACGTCTAATGTAGACGCCTTTTAGACGTCAGGAATATAGACGTCTAATGTAGACGCCTTTTAGACGTCAGGAATATAGACGTCTGTTGGACGTCGGAAAAAAGACGTCTTTTAAACGTCGGGGAAAAGACGTCATCTGGCGTAACGTTTTCGACCTTCCAGGGACCTGATTTCGACGTCCAGAAATGACCTGAAAAAGACGTCGTATAGACGTCACCTTGCTCAGTGGGAACAGCCCATATCAATGGGCCTGGTACCCCATACTCCCGGAGTACCCGCCACAGAACCCCCCGAGGGACGCGGTCGAATGCCTTTTCCAAGTCTACAAAGCACATGTAAACTGGTTGGGCAAACTCCCACGCACCCTCCAGGACCCTGTTGAGGGTGTAGAGCTGGTCTAGTGTTCCACGACCAGGACGAAAACCACACTGCTCCTCCTGAATCCGAGGTTCGACTATCCGACGGACCCTCCTCTCCAGAACCCCTGAATAGACCTTACCAGGGAGGCTTAAGAGTGTGATCCCTCTATAGTTGGAACACACCCTACGGTCCCCCTTTTTGAATAGGGGAACCACCACCCCAGTCTGCCAATCCAAGGGAACTGCCCCCGATGTCCACGCGATATTGCAGAGTCGCGTAAGCCAACACAACCCCACAACATCCAGAGCCCTAAGGAACTCAGGACGAATCTCATCCACCCCCGGAGCCTTGCCACCGCGGAGCTTTTTAACCACCTCGGCGACCTCCGCACCAGAGATTGGAGAGCCCGATCCAAAGTCCCCAGGCTCCGCTTCCTCAGTGGAAGACGTGCCAGTAGGATTGAGGAGGTCTTCGAAGTATTCCGCCCACCGACTCACAACATCCCGAGTTGAGGTCAACAGCACGCCATCCCCACCATAAATGGTGTTGGTCGCGTACCGCTTTCCCCCCCTGAGACGCCGGATGGTGGACCAGAATCGCCTCGAAGCCGTACGGAAGTCATTCTCCATGGCCTCTCCGAACTCCTCCCACGCCCGAGTTTTTGCCTCAGCAACCACCCGAGCCGCATGCCGCTTGGACTGCCGGTACCTATCTGCTGCTTCCGGGGTCCCACAGGCCAAAAAGGCCCAATAGGACTCCTTCTTCAGCTTGACAGCATCCCTCACCGCCGGTGTCCACCACCGGGTTCGAGGGTTGCCACCACGACAGGCACCAACAACCTTGCGGCCACAACTCCGATAAGCTGCCTCGACAATAGAGGCGCGAAACATGGCCCACTCGGGCTCAATGTCCCCCGCCTCCCTCGGAACGTGTTCAAAGCTCTCCCGGAGGTGGGAGTTAAAGCTCCGTCTTACGGGAGACTCTGCCAGACGTTCCCAACAGACCCTCACAATACGTTTGGGTCTGCCAGGTCTGACCGGCATCCTCCCCCACCATCGGAGCCAACTCACCACCAGGTAGTGGTCAGTTGACAGCTCCGCCCCTCTCTTCACCCGAGTGTCCAGGACATGCGGCCGCAGATCAGATGAGACGACAACAAAGTCGATCATTGAACTACGACCTAGGGTGTCCTGGTGCCAAGAGCACATATGGACACCCTTATGCCTGAACATGGTGTTCGTTATGGACAATCCATGACGAGCACAGAAGTCCAACAACAGAACACCACTCGGGTTCAGATCAGGGGGGCCGTTCCTCCCAACCACACCCCTCCAGGTCTCACTGTCATTGCCCACGTGAGCGTTGAAGTCCCCCAGCAGAACAAGGGAGTCCCCAGGAGGCGCACCCTCCAATACCCCCTCCAAGGACTCCAAAAAGGGTGGGTAATCTGCGCTGCCGTTCGGCGCATAGGCACAAACAACAGTCAGAGCCCGTCCCCCCACACGTAGGCGAAGGGAGGCTACCCTCTCGTTCACCGGGGTGAACCCCAACGTACAGGCACCGAGATGGGGGGCAACAAGTATGCCCACTCCTGCTCGGCGCCTCTCACCAGGGGCAACTCCAGAGTGGAAGAGTGTCCAACCCCTCTCAAGGAAACTGGTTCCAGAGCCAGAGCCATGCGTTGAGGTGAGTCCGACTATTTCTAGCCGGAACCTCTCAACCTCACACACTAGCTCAGGCTCCTTCCCCACCAGAGAGGTGACATTCCATGTCCCAATGGCCAGCTTCTGTAGCCGAGGATCAGACCGCCAGGGTCCCCGCCCTCGGCCACCACCCATTCCACAATGCACCCGACCCCTTTGGCCCCTCCCACAGGTGGTGAGCCTATGGGAAGGGGGACCCACGTCTCCTCTTCGGGCTGTGCCCGGCCGAGCTCCATGGGTGAAAGCCCGGCCACCAGGCGCTCGCCAACGTGCCCCTCCTCCGGGCCTGGCTCCAGAGTGGGGCCCCGGTGACCCGCGTCCGGGCGAGGGAACATTGTTTCCATTTATATTACTCATCATAAGGGGTCTTGTGGGCAGAATTTCTAGGCGCAGCCAAGGTGTTGAGAGGATCCGTTTTGGTGGCCTTAGAATCGCTTCTCTGTTTTTTGCAGATGATGTGGTCCTATTGGCTTCATCAGCTCGTGATCTACAGCTTTCACTGGAGCGGTTTGCAGCTGAATGCGATGCGGCCGGGATGAGGATCAGTTCCTCCAAATCCGAGGCCATGGTCTTGAGCCGGAAAAGGGTAGCGTGCCCTCTCCGGGTCGGGGAGGAGGTCCTGCCCCAAGTGGAGGAGTTTAAGTATCTCGGGATCTTGTTCACGAATGAGGGAAAACTGGAGCGTGAGATCGATAGGCGGATAGGTGCAGCGTCCGCAGTGAAGCGGGCGCTGTACCGGTCTGTCGTGGTGAAGAGAGAGCTGAGTCAAAAGGCAAAGCTCTCAATTTACCGATCGATCTACGTTCCCACCCTCATCTATGGTCATGAGCTTTGGGTTATGACCGAAAGAACAAGATCTCGGATACAAGCGGCTGAAATGAGTTTTCTCCGCAGGGTGGCTGGACTCTCCCTTAGAGATAGGGTGAGAAGCTCAGTCATCCGGGAGGGACTCGGAGTAGAGCCGCTGCTTCTCCACATCGAGAGGAGCCAGTTGAGGTGGCTCGGGCATCTGGTTAGGATGCCTCCTGGACGCCTCCCTGGTGAGGTGTTCCGGGCATGTCCCACCGGGAGGAGACCCAGAGGAAGACCCAGGATACGCTGGAGGGACTATGTTTCTCGGCTGGCCTGGGAACGCCTTGGGATTCCCCCAGAGGAGCTGCTCCAAGTGGCTGGGGAGAGGGAAGTCTGGGCCTCCCTACTTAGGCTGCTACCCCCGCGACCCGACCCCGGATAAGCGGAAGAAAATGGATGGATGGATGGAAGGAACAACATGATGTAAATATGAGACGGGCCCTCATCCTTCATGCACTTCCTGTATACCTGCGTGAAGATTCCTCCAAGTTCTTCATGACCTGTAATGTAAGTAATACTGTGCTATCCATTCCAGAGGACTATTCCATAAAGGAGGTTCAACAAACCTTGACTTTTTTCAATTACTTGCTGCAATCTTCATCAGAAGTCACGTGGTGTAACTGACGTGTCTGCCAGCTGATTTTAACCAAGCAAAAATCAGCTGGCAGACTTCCTGCCATTTGCTGGAAGTAATCCAAATGTGAAGGTACTAACAAACAGCACTGGTCTGATGGAAAAAAAACTTTTAACTACACTCTGAACTCTGAGTTGATGTGTTATCCCTCCAGAAAATGTTTGCTTCCTGTTTTTCCCCTGTTGCCATGGTGAATCACAGTAACGGAGCTATGTTGATGGTGGCTTTTTACTAGTCGTCAGGCAGGAGCTCAACTCAAAGTCAATTTAACAAACTCCAGGGTTCCCACGGGTCCTTAAAAAAGTCTTAGTTTTTATTTGAAATTTTTAATTTGTTAAAAAGTCTTAAATTCACTGAAAATGTAGCTTTAGGTATTAAAGTAGATTAGGGTGTTTTAAGTACTGATAGATAAAAGGAGATCAATGAAAATAATGTTTGACTCTGTTTACAGCGGATATGTAGCTTCAATTTGTTTTAGAAGTAAACATAAAATAATCCAACTTCTCTTCCTACACGCTGCAGAACTTATGTGCAACGATACAAATAACAATAATTTCTTTGTCAAAACACCTAATTTCCCAAAATCTAGTCTGCAACAGTTATTTGAGGGATGTGAAAGATAAGTGTGAAACAAACATAAGATATAAGCAAAGACAATGGTTTAAACATGTAGCTAAGTTGCAGTCTAAGTCCTAGGTGCTAAGTGACAGTAATGTCTAGACATCATTAGCATAATTAGTATAGTAAACTTGAAGGAATGAACTCATTCTTGTATTTGTGTTTTGTAGGCAGCAGATGGTCCAGACCTCACTGACACTCCGGTGGCTCTTCTGACAGTCGTCCCAGATGACACTACTGATGCAGCCATGTTCAGCCCTGAGAGCATCTTTATTGTCGTGGAGGATGAAATGATTGCGAGTGGTCCCACAAATCTGGCTGACTCATTTGTCCTGCTCCTTGGGTACATCAACGTAACTAACGAAACGACTGTTCAATTCATGCACTATACACGTTTAAAGATCCACTGACATCATCTTTGAACTTTGCATGAAATGTCACAAGATATATATATCTTGTGTCATTCAACTATGTTCGTTTTTGCAAACAAAATGATAAATTAATGAACATTCCTTTCAAAGTGAGTTTAAAATTAAAAACCGTGTTTCTTCACGGGACATCTGACTACAACATCTGTGACATAGGAAGGAGGACATCTTTAGAACGTCCCTTTTTAAATATTCATGGCGGACAAGAAATAAAACAACAAAATTATCAATCTAAGTGAAGATTTGAGCGATTTGTCTTCAGTTTGGGAAGCAGAAAGTTAGATGAGCAGAAACAGCAGGTTCTAATTTAGGTCTGCACCCGTATTTAATTGAGTCTTACCTGTTCAGGAAGCGAGGGATCTCTGAGGGGGGGGCAGCTTTATTTATTCCATACTTGAAGAAGGTCTTGCATCTTTTGGGAAAGTGAAAAGGCTCACTTGTTCACTGATGATATTAGAACACTCAAATGCGACACAACGTATGGTACCTGCATTTTTCAAGTTATTTAAAAAAAAGGCGATCTGGCAGAGAATACAATATGTTATCCTAGCGGACGCAGACTGGAGGTTCTTTCTTCTACGTCACAAATGTTGCATTCGCGTGCAGTCAGACGTCCCGTGAAGAAACACGTTTTTTAATTTTAAACTCACTTTGAAAGGAACTTTCAAAGGCAGGCGGGGCCCACAGAGAGACTTCTGGGAATATTTCTTTGAACTCAAGTCTTTGGAGGTTGTTTTGTTATTTACACTTTGTTGTATTTTCACTAATTAACATGGAAGTTCAAAAGTTTTGGACAGATCCCACTCCTCCCTCTTAATGGTTCTTTATCTAGACAGCAAAAACTAATTGAAGTGAAACAATGAAATGTCATCGGTCTTACAGACTTGAATCTAAATTGATTCTTGATGTAAAAACACTAATAATGATGGTGGTCACTAAATGTTTGTTCAACTGTCATCTAAAGGTCCATTTCTGGTTGAATTATGGAACATTTGAACACATGTAAACTAAGAATTTGGACTTGTAGCAGGACACCAGCAATTTGATGAAAACTGATGCAAGATTCACAAAACTAGGTCTCAAATTAAAATGAAGATGTTTTGTTCTATTGAAAATAAATCAGTGCATTCCACTCAAATTATTACCAGGATGCAAACTATTCCACAATCATAAGCTTTATTGTAATCAAAAGTAAAATAAAATCAAGAAATACAACAAAATGAAACAAAAGCTTTTACATCAAGTATGAATTTTTTCAACATTGATTATTGGTTCAGTATTAAACCAAACAGCTTGTTGTAAAATGATTGGAAACATGATTGAATTATCACAGAAATATTTTGAACAGTATCTTCTAATTCTAATTACTCGCAATTCATTCAACCTTTATTTAGACAGGTCAATCCCATTGAGCCTCGAGGACTCATTTACAAGAGAGATCTGTTTTCAACTAAGAATGACAACAGCGACAACAATAGACAATCATAAGAGAGGCATACAGCTTTATTATTTTTAAACAAATTTACCTAAAAAAATGTCAAAGTAGCAAAACAGCTAGATTATAAGGCAAATGTAGGAACATGTCTGTATTGGTTCTAGCCAGGAGTCCAACAGATTCTTAAAACCATTTAGAGAGGTCAAGGTCGAGAGCTTCAGATATTTTTGTAAGATATTCCAGGAAGCAGGAGCGGAGTAGAAGGCCCTTTTTCCAAGTTCAGTCCTCACTGAGGGAACACTGCAGGTAATCATGTCCTGAGAGTGCACGCTGTAGCTGCACTCACACAGAGACATGTAGGAGGAGATGTGTGAAGGCAGCAGACCAAGAAGTGATTTTTAAAATGAAAATGTACCAGTGGTACAATAGAACAGGACACACAGGCCTTAATAAATCTCTAAAAATAATTAGAA
>JBBPBX010085361.1:0-15105 GCA_038048925.1 Garcialebias charrua
TCATTCATTCATTCAACCTTTATTTATACAGGCTAGCCTCGTTGAGTCACGGGGACTCATTTACAAGAGGGACCTGTCTCACTCACACCAAACAACCATCCACTCTCACACTCACACCTAGGGTCAATTTAGAGTCACCAATCAGCCTAACAAGCATGTTTTTTGGTCTGTGGGAGGAAACCGGAGTACCCGGAGGAAACCCACGCATGCACGGGGAGAACATGCAAACTCCACCCAGAAAGGCCCCGGACCGGGATTTGAACCGGCAACCTTCTCGCTGAGAGGCAGCAGCTCTACCAGTTGTGCCAACGTGCTGCTTTGGGGTCCCTCTTCGGATCCTTTGATGTATGAGTCTACTAGAGGCACATACTGTATGAGCCTTGGACGCGCACCTTCTTGAACTTCCATCTTTGTTTTGATTTTTGTGAAAATCAATAAGATAGTTCGTATTTTAATGTGTGCAAATAAATCTTCACTTTTAATGTAGCACTGAGTCAATCAAACTAACCAGCTGTGTGGTTTAAATGTTTCACCGTGTAATAAGTATTTCTATTCATAGGTACCTTCTTTCAGGACTTACCCTTAATGAACCTGTAAAAGTTAAATGCCCTCTTGCAGTGTTAACTTTATATATAACTTATTTTTTAACAACAGTTACTAACTAACCCTTACCAAAAAGAAGTATACTTTAAGTATACCCATACGGAAAAGATATATATAAATTTTATAAAGTTTTTATATGTTCTGTTTGAAACTTATATTTTTTGTATAATGCATTGAAACCAGGTATAAGATCCTTAGTAAATTTGTATAAAATGAAACATATATAATTTGTATACTTATAAGAACAATATATGACAGTAATTTCACATACAATATCCTTAGTAGGAAAATGTACTATTAAACTTATATGAGTAGGGCAATCACCCATGAAACAAAAATACTTAAGTACTATAGAAAATGTACAGGTACTGATGTCACAAATGTGAGACATACATAGACTGCAACCCAATCCAAAATTAAAATCACTGGGTAAACACACGTTAACAAAAACACAATTTTAACACATACTGACAACTAAATTTTGGGCCAACTTTAGTAATTTTGTAAAATATAATAATTTAATGGAAGTATTTAATCTTGCATACATAAAATGACAACGTATTCCATTATTTTGTAGCAATACTTTTAATTCCGCACACAATCAAATGGAACTTAAATAGTAAATGGAGCTTATTTATATAGCACTTTCCAGCCCCATATGAGGGACCCCAAAGCGCTTTACAATACCAACCATCCACCCATTCATACACACATTCATACACCAGTAGCGGTAGACTGCCATGCAAGATGCCTTCCAGTCCTACCGGGAGCAACTTGGGGTTAAGTGTCTTGCCCAGGGACACAACGACACATGGTGTGGGGAACCGGGATTCGAACCTCCAACCTTCCAATCGGGGGACGACTGCAATTACCACTACGACACGGCCTCCCCATCAACATATTACATAAATTGCACATTATATTTTAGAATAAATGACAATACTTAGTACCGGTAGTCTTTTCACATAACCCCAGTTCATAATACAGATTTTTTTAACCCCTAAATGATTGTTTTGAAAAGGTTCATATACATTATATGTGTATGAATACATATACTGTATGTTGATAACAGGCATTGCAAAATTCTTCACATAACAATAAATGTAGTTTTTTCAGACGTGTAACCTCATTTGTTACCTAAATAAAATAATTCCTCATCAATCCATAAACCTAAAATTAATTCCATGCTCACATGCAGATTACATTTAATCATTTACAGTAATGTGTGTTCAGTAGCCGACATACAGTCGAGCTGGACAGTGGACATTGTATACTGTATACACAGTACATACATGGTGTAACTATCTGAGTTGCATATATAGCTTTGTGAAAGCCAGTGGGAAAGTGGATGGTTGACATAAAAGCTCAGTTCAGTTCTGATTAGAGAACATCTGGCCAACTTCTGCACTGTGGAATTACCATATTTTCCAATAGACACTGATCACTTGTCTGTATAAAGTGTGACAGTGAAAAAATGTTTCCATCTTTCAGAAGCACAACAGAATTGTGATGGCTTTAAGAATGAGAGCATGGCGAAAACGCTAAAGAGACATCTACTTCTACGTTATTCTGACAGTGAAGATGAGCTACGAGGCATTGAAAATACAGGTGGTCCTCGACGCCCACGACTTACGACAATTCGGAGTTCCGAACACATCATAATAATAAAAATATGAAATTAAATTGAAAGTGGTCACTGCAGCTTCCTTTCCCCTATAGAAAACGTGTGTTGTAGGGAGACGCCAAAGGTATAACTATGGATTATTTAGCACTTCCTCAAGCCCTAATAAATATACAATATATTAATAAACACAACAATAAACATGGTCTTGAGTACACAGTGCACTTTTATTGTCTTAAACGCATTTCTCAACCTGGACCTGGGCTGTGAATTGTATACATTACCAGTAAAAGCACACACAAACTTAGCTCAAATTAAAAAAATAATAGTAAAAAAATCTAAACTTTATTCATGTTTCACACCACCTTGAGTTCAAATAAATTTTTACATAGTAAATGTGTTAAAGCTGCTATATGTAACTTTTCTAACAATATATTTTTAACATATTTCTTCACTCTGTCACTAGATTGATGTTAGAGAAGTAATCTCTGAAAAAAACAAAAAAAAATATTGTCCCCTTGCTTCTCCAGGTGGTAAATAAGCATTTCTAAAAAGAAAAAGTGACCCGCCATTTTCCAGCCAATAAAAACAAAGTTTGTAACCAGCCAATAAAAACCGAGCTTGAATTTGAATCAGCCAATAAAAACAGAGCTTGAATTTGAATTTTAACAGACCACAAGGGGGCAGAGCCATATATGGCTCTGAGGGGGAGGGATCAGAATGCTTTGCTTGTTGAAATTTTTTCTAAGTGCTGATGTTCTACAGAAACTGCAGACTGAACCTTTAAAATGTAATGCTGATAGTCAACGTGATCAATGAAGCTCCTTGTTCTGTATTGATAATTACATTTCCAAATCATACATGTTCACATCAATTATTACAAACTCATGTATAAATTCAATTTTACTTTTAATTGTTTTAGGTGTGCCAAATTTTATTTTGTTATGTTTGGACATTATTTATATAAAAAAAACAGATAGAGTTTCCGGCAGTTTCCCACAGTTTCCGCCAGTTTCCGGCAGCAGTCAGTTTTCGGCAGTGCCGCCATGTTTTGGTTAGCTTCGGTTGCTCTCCAGCTTCGACAGTCGGACCGTCCGTGTCCGCTAAGAGGTTCCTGCGCACGGATACATGAGATGTAGATGAACGGCGGTTGTGCTGAGGGACGGATGGGCGAATGAAAACGACGCTGTTGACCGCGTGAAGCAGCAGACAGCGTCAGCGAGCCGGACCTGAGTAGCAACGAGCTAACATGCTAATAACAGGCCTTGCTGTAGCATGAACGGGTAGATGCTAAGGCCCCACCGGGGGCACGGAGCCGACAGGCGGCGGCCGGGAGCTCGCATCAATGTCCGACTGGCAGCTCAGATGTTGGATGGACACCGACCTATCATGCTAAAACGCAGAGAACAAGAAACAGCTGCGGATGCCTTTTGGAGGTGCTAATGCTAACAAACGCAGCTAATAGCGGAGCTAAAATGCTAACGAGGTGCGGCCTTTTGGATGGACACAGCGAAGAAACGGCGCAGTAAGTTATTCACTCTTTTTCCCTTCATTATGTATGGAGTTAACATGCTAACAGTCCTTTTTGTAAACAGTTTGGACCGCGTGGAGCAGCACGAAAATGCAGAACTCGGACCTGCAAGAAATAACATGCAAACAGACGGAGACAGGCTTGACCAGCTCCAAGTAAGATTTTATTTTTTGATTTACTGTAATTGTCTCTAAATTGTCTCTAAATGTACTGTATGTGTTTTTTTTTTATATTTATGTAGGGTACTGTGTTAGGATAGGCGAAGTGAACTACATTACAGTACAGTAATGGGGCTTAGAACACGCATTGACACACAGAGCACTTAAAGGTCCACCGACATGATTTTTTTACTATTCATAAAATTGCTCAAAATATATATATTTTATCATTTAAATATGTTCCTTTATGCAAACAAAATGATAAATCACTTTAATTTTGCTTTAAAGGTGATTTTGAACTTCAAGCCATGTTTAATCATGGGAAATCTGATTACACCCGAACGCACCATCTGTGATGTCACACCGGGCAGAGCTCTGTGCTTGTCACAGTGCGTAGGTATGAGCAGCTCGACATGAAGGTAAGTCTGATACAGCATCAGACCTAAATTAGATCCTGTTGTTTCTTGTTCCATCACCCAAACTATTTTCTGCTTCCCAAAATGAAGACAAATAGATCAAATCTTCACATAGATTGCTAAATTCGTCAGGTTTTAAATGGTCCGCTATTAAAGAGACCAGAGCCCTCTGCCCAGTGTTACATCACAGATGGTGCGTTCGTGTATAGTTGGATTTCCCATGATTAAACACAGCTTGAAGTTCAAAATCACTTTTAAAGCAAAATTAAAGTGATTTAGCATTTTGTTTGCAAAAATGAACATATTTAAATGATAAAAGATATATATTTTGAGCAATTTTATGAAAATTAAAAAATCATGTCAGTGGGGCTTTAATGGTTTATTGGCCATATTAAGAAAGCAAGGACACATTGCCTGTGGATTGCCATACACTACTACCCCACAGTGTAACACCACGGAGCCTAAATGTGGCGGGCAGTACATGTACTGTGACCTAGAGAAGGGGATCTGTCGTTATTTACGTCAGCAATGATGTGCAGATTACTGTAAACATTGATGGTGTCCCACTTTTCAAAAGTAGTGGTGTCCAATTCTGGCCAATACTAGTGAAGTGTGGTAATTGGCCAAATAAGATGAGTGACACAAAAACCAAACGGGCATTGAGGGATAAAATTAACCCTGGGGGTGACTGGATGACATCCCATTAATAAAGATAAAAAGTACTTCTTGTAAGTTTTGATACATTTAAAATGAAATGTATATCTTAATCCAAATAATGTTGAAATGTGTTTTTTTCTCTCTTCACTTAAGCCAAACGTTGTGAGTGTGAGAATTACAACCTGACTAGTCAGGCAGAGCAGGATGAGGAGGACCTGGACATGGTGACTAAATCCAAAAGGAGTCGCACTTAAAAAGTAGCTCCGGAGTTTTTTTTAAGCGGTATGTTTGTCATTCTCAAGTGATTTATACATATGTAATCTGCTGACAAAAATTGGGCCTAAAACTTTTTTCACATCAATGTTTGTGAACATTTTTTGCAGGATTAACATCTTCTGATGAAGAAGAGCGTGTCAGAGGTAATGTAGATTTTTTAATTCCGCTTTCAAAAGTAATGACCTTTTTAGTAAGCCCTTTTATTAAAAATGGGCATGCTTATTTTTCTTTAAATCACCTGTGTAGGTGTCCAGCTGCCAAACTATCCAACGCCTCCACAGAACTACTGAACAAAGCTAGTGAGTACTTACGAGGTCACCTTTTGAGTTTGTTTTTTATTTTTATTTTTTATTGCTCCACCCATCCAGTCCTTTAGAGCTGACCAAGAGGGTATCTGTCCGCCCTCTAAAATACCAACACAATTCTGACTGCTCGGATACAGATGAGACTCAGATTCTGACTCAAGCCAAGGTGACATCAATTTTCTTTTATCTATTTAGAGTTCTGTATCATACAAATATACTGACAGTTCTCTCTTTATCATTGCGTACACAGAAGCCAAAAGCTCTCACTGGGAAGGACCCTGCAGAGGAATTCCTCGCCATGTACAGTGATACTCCGCCTTCAGACCTTCAACATGAGGAAAGTCAGACAGTGATTGAATTAAAGCGGCAGATCCAGGAACTGAAAGACGAGAATGCTAAACTGAGGGAGTTGGTTTTTCAAGGTATCACTTCACTCATTTAACAATTACACAGTCAATAAAATTCAAATAATTTAATATTTTTACAAAACTGAACTTTGTAATAAAGAACAATATTTTGTTATCTAATTGGTACAGATCTGCCTGAACTCCTAAAGTCTATGAAGACTGTAATTAATCTAGCTGAACATCCTAAGAGGTACAGTTCAGAACTGAACACACCACAACTGCCACCTCAAAAAGTTCTTTGCAGTCCAGGCCTGGTCCATCATCTGCAGATTCACTGCCGTCCCTTTCCAGGCCTACACCCTCAAGCTCCCCATGCGAGTCGGTCATTCCATCAACAAGGGATATCCTGTCATCTAAGGTGATTGGTTAATAAAGAATGAATAAAAACATTCATCACTAAACAGTATCCTAAATGCACCTTTTGCATGTCTCCATTAAACAGGTGGAGATCCATCCTGGGACTGGAGTGACGGTCGAGAAACTGGCTTGGGCCTATGCTACCAATGCAAACTCGGCTACAGTTTTTGTGAGGCATCTGCTCACAGCAGTCTTTCCTGCGGAGACTCTGCTGGTCAGCAATCTTCGAGGGGGGAAACAAGGCCGAGGAGATGCTCGTCTACCTCTGGACAAAAAAACTGGATGCTATCTACAGTAAGTTTTCAGACTTTTACAGGTAGTCCCCGACTTACGAGCGCTCTAACTTACGAGGATCCGGACTTACGAGCTGGCCAATTTTGGGAAAAAACGCAAAAAATACTGAGTTTTTCTGTGTTTTTTCACCACAGTTCGTTAGCTAAACATGTGGACACACGTTTCCGATCATTTTTATGCACTCATAAGCAGTTTTTCGATGAAAAACGAGTGTTTGTAGTCGCGCTAGCGAAACCGTTCCAACTTACGAGCGAAAATTCCGGACTTACGAGACACGTGGCGGCCGTTCCAAGTTACGAATTTTCGCTTTACGAGCGCCTCGTTGTAACGGAACTCGCTCGTAAGTCGGGGACTACCTGTATTGTGTCAGAGTGTGACTACAGTACACATTAACAGTTTGATGTACTGTGTCTGGTTCATTAAGGCCCAGGTATAGCGCTGCTTTTGGCCGAACGCCACTCCCTTCGCGCGCGTTCACTGGCACAGCTCTGCGTTTTTTCTCGCGTTCATTCTCGTGTTTTCGCTCAAAATTCTTGACGTAATTTGAGAAGCCACAGCGCAGAAACGTTCAACCACTGATCCACTGTGAGAGGGTGCTATTTATAAGACTGAGCTGAATACAGCAACTCAGACTGAGGAAGTCTTTCGGACGAAAGACGAAACGTTTCTTTTTTTTTTTGCTTTTTTTTTTTTTTTTTTGAATGTCCAGAGGACCAGACTTAGCTTTTTTAGATTTTTCTACCTGGATTATTGAGCATGCATCAGGGTATTTCTTAGTAGACATATAGAGTGATATAAAATGTTTTAACCCCCACACCTTGATGTAAATAACCTTCTAATGTTGATTTTTCTTGGTTTCTTTCAAATTAACAATTGTACTGATATTCTTTTTCCATGTCCCTTTTGTGTTCATACGTAGGTGCAACTCTTGAGCGGTGGCCTGGGACACAGCCCTCCAGCAGTGGAAGCACGATCAATGGAAAGATCACAGAGCTTCGCGCTAAAAGTAAAAATGTCTAATTGAGATTAAATACATTATTCTGTGAATTTGTTAGTGTGAAGTGTTGACAGTTTTTAGCTATTTAAAAGGCTTAATTTTTTCATCCCGTTTACCATGTTAGTTACCATGTTACCATTATAAGTTCAAATAAAATTTTGTCAATTTCTAAAGTGACTTGTGTTTATTATGTAAATTTGATGGTAACTGCATGAAACCATAAGAATAGGTAATTTTTTAATGTTATGCAATTCTCATAAGCTGACATGTCATTTATGCATATAAATATATACCGGTATGTAATGGTTCATACTCATATAAGTTTTTTATTAATACTTTTTGTTGGTAGCCATTAACAAAAAAAATTTAAGACATCGATTTCCTTAAAAAAAGTACTTTCAATACAAAAAACTTATATGTAACCGTATTTTTTCATATATGTAAAGTATAAGTGTTTTACAAAATTATTGTATAAAATTAAAAAGAGAAACATATGAAACATATATGTGAAATATAAGTTGACATATTAGTTCCATGTATTCAACATACATAGTTTTTATATTCAACATACATAGTTTTTATATTCAACATATATAGTTTTTATATTCAACATATATAGTTTTTATATTCAACATACATAGTTTTTATATTCAACATACATAGTTTTTATATTCAACATACATCGTTTTTATATTCAACATACATAGTTTTTATATTCAACATACATGGTTTTTATATGATTCTTGTAAAATTCATTGTATGAAATCTATGCAAAAGGTGCCACTTTCAGGAGTAAATCATATATGCCTTATATGTATCATATAAGCCTTATATGTTGTACAATATACAAAACATACACTTAGGATGATATAAGGTTACTTGTTTTTTATATGGTTTTTATATATCTTTTCCATATGGGTATGTTGTTAAGTATACTTAAGTATATAAAGTATATGTCTCTAAGTGTACTTTTAAGTATACTCGCAGTTTACTTACAATAAACTTTTTTGGGACTAAATTGGCCCATTTTAGTATACTTAAAGTATACTAGGAGTACACTTTTTATTAGACTTCCAATGTACTTATAGTGTACTTCAAGTTCATATTTTAGTTTATTGAAGTATACTTAAAGTATACTAGTAGTACACTTTTTATTAGACTTCCAATGTACTTATAGTGTACTTCAAGTTCATATTTTAGTTTATTGAAGTATACTTAAAGTATACTAGTAGTACACTTTTTATTAGACTTCCAATGTACTTATAGTGTACTTCAAGTTCATATTTTAGTTTATTGAAGTATACTTAAAGTATACTAGTAGTACACTTTTAATTAGACTTCCAGTGTACTTCAAGTTCATATTTTAGTTTATTGAAGTATACTTAAAGTATAACACTAGTATACTTTTCTTTATACTCCAAATGCACTTGTTATATACTTCTAGTTCATACTTTAGTTTATTACAGTATACTTAAAGTATACCACTAGTACACTTTTTCATATACTTCCAATGCACTTGTTATTTACTTCTAGTTTACAGTTTATTTTATCATTTAAGTTAAATTTTTGAATTTCTAAAACTAATACCATGTTGTCATTGTAATTGTTATGTTACACTTGTAAGTTTGCTTAACAATACTTGCACAATACTATTTACAGTATATGCTAAAAATTATTTTTTAAAGTATTCTGAAAGATGTGTTTACAAAGTCATAAAACAAGGTCTTGAGAACTTCAATATTTTTATATAAAATTAAGGTGCAGCTCAAAAACAGTTTACAAAACAGCAGCAATTAAAATGAATCCCTTCCCAGTTTTAAAAATTGAAAAGGAAAAGGTGCACATTTGCATTTCAAGGTGTAAACATAAAGTCCAGAACACAATGTAAAAATGTGTGCATTTGCTTAAACAAAGCAAAAATAGTGTCTCCAACTGGAAACTGAAGTCTTTCCTTTTCAGAAGGCATCTTCACATCTTTGGGGGGGATAAGAAAAAAAAAAAACTTCACCGGTAGTTGTTTATGTTGCTTTTTTTCTTCTTCTTATGACTCTTCGCACATCTTGCATGGTGGTGTCAGGGAACTTTGGCTTGGTGTAGACTGAAAAAAAAAAAAAACACACCAAAAAAACAGAAATTACTCCAATGTTATGTTATTCTATCATCAGTGTAATTACTCTCACATCAAACATATCCTTAAAATATGTCTCTAGGTTTCACGAGTGATAAACAATAACTTATTATTAAAGGGAACCACAATTACTTTTAAACATTTGACTTTATTTGATAAACTTTTATTTTAACTGTAAAAATACTGTAGGGTGGTTTAGTTTTGTACATTTTTAAAATATATTTTCATGTGTTAAAATATACACATGTTAAAATATACTTTAAAAATTTACAAAACTAAACACCCTACAGTATTTTTACAGTCATTGTTTTACAGTTAAAATAAAAGTTTATTAATTAAAGTCTAATGTTAAAAGTAATTGTGGTTCCCTTTAAAAAAAAAAAAGTTATGCTCTCAGATATTTTTGATTTAACAACTACGAATAATACCCATAACCTGCATTTAACTTTGATTGTAAACTTTTCCGAGGCCATGGTCTTGAGCCGGAAAAGGGTAGCATGCCCTCTCCGGGTCGGGGAGGAGGTCCTGCCCCAAGTGGAGGAGTTTAAGTATCTCGGGGTCTTGTTCACGAATGAGGGAAAACTGGAGCGTGAGATCGATAGGCGGATAGGTGCAGCGTCCGCAGTGAAGCGGGCGCTGTACCGGTCTGTCGTGGTGAAGAGAGAGCTGAGTCAAAAGGCAAAGCTCTCAATTTACCGATCGATCTACGTTCCCACCCTCATCTATGGTCATGAGCTTTGGGTTATGACCGAAAGAACAAGATCTCGGATACAAGCGGCTGAAATGAGTTTTCTCCGCAGGGTGTCTGGACTCTCCCTTAGAGATAGGGTGAGAAGCTCAGTCATCCGGGAGGGACTCGGAGTAGAGCCGCTGCTTCTCCACATCGAGAGGAGCCAGTTGAGGTGGCTCGGGCATCTGGTTAGGATGCCTCCTGGACGCCTCCCTGGTGAGGTGTTCCGGGCATGTCCCACCGGGAGGAGACCCAGAGGAAGACCCAGGACACGCTGGAGGGACTATGTTTCTCGGCTGGCCTGGGAACGCCTTGGGATTCCCCCAGAGGAGCTGCTCCAAGTGGCTGGGGAGAGGGAAGTCTGGGCCTCCCTACTTAGGTTGCTACCCCCGCGACCCGACCCCGGATAAGCGGACGAAAATGGATGGATGGATGGATGTAAACTTTTTTTTATTATTATAGAGCACATAACCAAATCCAATCTAATCCATATGGTATCAGTGAATGGCATTTTTAGGTGATTGTATCAGAATCTGCATCATAAACCGTGAGGAGCATGGAACATTACAGTAATTTGTTCATAAAACGAGAAAAAACATTAGGAATGTATTTTAGAATGAGTTTTGTCCTACATTATACACTCACCAAGTATCAAGCTTTGTGTTGTCCAAAGGTGGCTTTGACTCCACATCTTTATGAGCCCCCGATTGCCTCCCAGTCAAACTTCAATTGGCCAATAACTCTCTCCCGTAGATGAGCACCAGCAAGGCTGAGCTGGTAGTCCGTAGAGACTTCACCTTTCGCCTTGGGACTTCTACATCTGGCACAACAGGCACGTGCAAAACACATGGATCTTGTTAACCAAATAATGATTAAACATTTATTTACAGTACAGTATTTGGAAATCTATAGTATATATTCATCTTTGCAATGAATATGCCTAAGCATATTTTCTATAGCTTTATTGCATACCATCAAGGGGTATCATATCACTTCTCATCTATCATTTATGTGCAATCAAAAGATGTAGAAAGAAATTGTATTGTAATGATTCCCAAATGGATCAATAACATATAGTATCCATGCATTCAGTTAATTACCATGTCATCAGGGTCAGACAACACTTGAACAGAGATGGGTGGAGCAACAAGTGTACAGCTGGTGTTGAGTGGATGGAAGCAACGCTGAGATCCGATCGCCACATCTTTAGACTTTTTTCACAACTGCTGGAAGCTCTGTAAAAGAAAAAGAAAAAACAAGGGGCAAATGAACAAAAATTGTGTATCACTATACAGTACAGTAGTGTTTTGAGACCATTCAAAATTTACATTAGTCATTTGTGCAATGAAGAGCTGAGATATAAAGGAGGAACAGGAAGTAGGAGACTGATCTATAGAATCAATACAACATTCAAACAAGGCATTCTCCATTTCCACATCTGGTTTTAAAAATGTTGACATTATGAATGTTTTTGTATTGCTCTCATTTTGTTTGAATTTGTTTTTCTTTATAGGCTTGTTTTGTATTGGATGCTCAGATGCATCATGTGACTTTTAATTTACTGCACCTGTGCAGCTTTAATTAATAAAAGGTGTGTGCTCCTTCAAACATCTCTCTGGGTGAATGAAGTGGAGCAACATGAAACCAAACCATGTTCAAGCGTCACGTTTAATGCTGAGAGCAAAGTGAACTCTGTCAACAGGTTATGGGCCCAGAGTGTTTGAACAGTTTGGAAAAATGAACAGAAGAGAAAAGGAAATGGCAGCCAGCCGATGGTCAAGACTTCTTTTTGATGGAGATGAGAAAAACTACAAATTATGGGAAACTAAGTTTCTAGGACATCTCCGATTACAAGGGCTTAAAGATACAATCTTGACAGGACCTACTGATGGAGAAGAAGAAGATGACGCAAAGAAAAATGCTGAAGCGTATGCAGAACTCATTCAGTTTTTGGATGACAAGAGTTTGTCACTTATCATGCATGACGCAGCAGATGATGGGCGTGCGGCGCTTGGAATCCTGCGTGAACATTACGCCGGAAAAGGGAAACCCAGAGTGATCAACCTGTATACTGAGCTGACTTCACTGCAGAAATCACCCAGTGAGTCGGTAACGGAGTACATCATCAGAGCTGAGACTGCAATCACCGCTTTAAGAAGTGCAGGTGAGGATTTGAGTGACGGACTTCTGATAGCCATGGCCCTGAAGGGTCTTCCAGAGACATTTAAACCATTTGCTATTTATATCACTCAAAGTGAAGATGGTGATAAAATGACCTTCGCAGAGTTTAAGACAAAACTGAGAAGTTTTGAAGACATTGAAAATATGCGTGCGAGTGTATCTGAGGACAATGTGATGAAAGCTAAAGTGCATTCTGGCAGAAAATTCTCACCTAGAAGCACAAATGATCCTGAGGCTGGAAGTTCTGAGATTGTGTGTTTTAAATGTGGGATGAAAGGCCACATAAGCAGAACCTGCCAACGGAAGCAGTGGTGCAGTCACTGTAGGAACAACACTCACAGCAATGAAACCTGCAGGCGTAGAAAGCACCGGGACAACGCACGCAAAGTGGCCGAAGAGACGGATGGCAACAGAGAGTATGCTTTCCAGGTGAGCGACGCAGACACGCGAATGGATGACATCAAGAGGAGAGGTCTGATGGTGGACGCAGGTGCAACGTCACACATCATCACCGACATTAGGAAGTTCAGAAGGTTTGATGAAAGTTTCCAGGCCGAGACGCACTGCGTGGACGAAGTACTACATTAGTCTCATGGAAAACCAAAAGACAGTCCACTGTAGCACTATCTACATGTGAGGCAGAGTACATGACACTAGCTGCTACTGTACAAGAATGCTTATACTTAAGACATGGATGGACTGGATTATTTAGCTAAGATCTATGAGGACAATCAGGGTACTATAGCCTTAGCCAAAAATCCTGTACACAGGCAAAGGTGTAAGCATGTTGATATTAAATATCATTTTATCAGATCAGCTGTAAATGAAGGAAAAGTTTTTCTGGAGTACTGTCCAACTAACGATATGGTTGCAGACGTACTAACCAAACCAGCAACCAAGATGAAGTTGAAAAAGTATGAAATGTTTATGTTTGGTGTATGAAGAATTTATTTAGGTTTGAAACATTAAGAGCCTGAGGGAGTTACCCAAAATGTGAGCAAGTGGGGGTGTTGACATTATGAATGTTTTTGTATTGCTCTCATTTTGTTTGAATTTGTTTTTCTTTATAGGCTTGTTTTGTATTGGATGCTCAGATGCATCATGTGACTTTTAATTTACTGCACCTGTGCAGCTTTAATTAATAAAAGGTGTGTGCTCCTTCAAACATCTCTCTGGGTGAATGAAGTGGAGCAACATGAAACCAAACCATGTTCAAGCGTCACGTTTAATGCTGAGAGCAAAGTGAACTCTGTTAACAAAAAATCAGTGTCTTAATTGCTTTACTCAAACTACTTAGAAATTACCTCTCAAGGACGAGTGGAGGCTCACTTTACCGCAGTTCTCAAGGCTAGGTTCTGAGTCTGATCCAGTTGTGTCAGATGGGGTTGGATTGAAGAGCTGAGAGCAGAGAGGCACAGCTGATCTCTGACAACCTGCAGAGTCTGAATCAAAGAGAACATGTGAGAAATCTTTAGTTTCTGTTCTACATGCATCACTTTGATGCTTCCATCAACTTAGAGACAAATAAAGAGCATTCAAACCTAAAGATTCACATCAACAAGGGACAAACACCTCTGCTGTGTTACTGTGAACAGTTTAGCACCACCACCACCAAAGTCTGGCACTCATATTAGCCTGCCTGTGTGTCTGTTAGCAAAATATCTCATGTTCCAGTAAATCTTTAATGAAACTCTCAGAAAGTAATTGACTCTCAAGACCTCGTGAATGAGATATATCTTCCTTCAGCCTCTTGTTTAAGCAGCTACAAAAACAGTATGTTGCTGAAATACGTATTTAAAGTAAATTAGTATTTCAGCCTGGCTGCGGTTATTGTTCTGCTGGCTAGTGAGCGCATGTGTGTTAACAGACGCGACGCAAACAGCGTGAGGATGCGGGGCCTTGTCTCTTTGAAAAACCATCCAGGAACTAAGCCAAAAAAAAAAAACGTAGCATATATGGCTTATTTAAACGCTAGAATAACCTAACCTGCAGTGTTTTACTTGCCTCAAATTATCTGCCTCAGCAGCATACACACGACACACCCGTTTTAGCTCGTTGTTAGCTTAGCTTTTAGCAACAGCAGGTTTTGTTCATTCAACTGAACAGAGCTAAAAAAGCTAGCAAATAAACAAAACCGAACCGATTACCTTCAACTTCCAACTGAATGTCCAGTCGTCGTCCAGAGTCAGACCAGTCGACGTCTAATAAAAAGCAAGTTTTACGAGCGCTGAGTCTGACACAACAACAGCTTCTTGTCCAACAGTTGAAAAGGTTAATGGCTACATTTGAACGAAGCGCGCAAAGCAAGAGGCGTTGATTGGTTGGATATGATCACATGCTACTTCACCCGATAAACAAGAGTGGCGTTGATTGGTTAGGACAAAGTTCACATGCAACCTGACAAGCAAGAGTGGCGTTGATTGGTTGGGACGTACACGATCACG
>JBBPBX010085362.1:0-15105 GCA_038048925.1 Garcialebias charrua
CTGTTTACATGCTGTGATTGGTTCAAAGTGATCACGTGATACGCAGTGGATCGTCAATTTTCAGTTTTGTTCACACAATTCTGACAGATTATCTGGCTTGTTTCGTTTTTAGGCATAAAATATCGTCAGAAACTGTTTAACCGCGGTGTTTTGAGATATTTAAAGGGGTTTTACAGCGTTTAGACGTCGGGAGTACACAAACGTCCGACTGCACGCACGTCCCTAAATGCAACACGAACGACACGTCAACGGAAGTGACGTCACCCAGATAGAGAAAAAAAGGAAAAAGATCGTTTCTTTTTATATCTAAAAAATCCACAGAACTTGTTCTAAACATTTTAAACAAATCCATTCGTTTCTTAAATGAACGTTTGTTTAGGCGATTGTCACATCCAGGCTAAAACTCATCCCAAAAGTTGACGTTTATCCGATTTAGTTTAACGCTACGGCTAAATGCTAAAAGGTAGTCAACGCGGCCTTAGAGCCAACAGCGCCTCTTTAGCGGCCAGGAAGAGTAATTACAGTCACATTGTGGTAATTTAAGCTTTGAAAACCTGCAATCTGCTGGTTAAAAGAATGAGAACAAGAAACATTTACACAGAATAGATGCTAAAACCCTCTGCATTTATTTTAAAACATCTGTAATGTTATGTTGAGCATACAAAAACTCCAGTTTATTTTAAATAAAAAAATATTTAAAATAACAAACAAGAAATCCTATTTTCACTCCTGATAACTGTCAAAATACAGCAAAACAGTTTAGCCAAACTGCAATACATCTTTTTAAGGCATGATGGAGCAGCTTCCTGGGAACATTTTAGTGTGAATATTGCATTTATTTCAAATCTTTTAAAAAGTGTTTGAGTAAGTAAAACGAAAATCATGCTTGTGTTAGTTAGTAACTGTTGTTAAAAAATAAGTTATATATAAAGTTAACACTGCAAGAGGGCATTTAACTTTTACAGGTTCATTAAGGGTAAGTCCTGAAAGAAGGTACCTATGAATAGAAATACTTATTACACGGTGAAACACTTAAACCACACAGCTGGTTAGTTTGATTGACTCAATGCCACATTTAAAAGTGAAGATTTATTTGCACACATTAAAATACGAACTGTCTTATTGATTTTCACAAAAATCAAAACAAAGATGGAAGTTCAAGAAGGTGCGCGTCCAAGGCTCATACAGTATGTGCCTCTAGTAGACTCATACATCAAAGGATCCGAAGAGGGACCCCAAAGCCGAGGACCTGCTCCCCCTGCACCTCGCACAGAGAGAAAATCTCTCTCATTGTGTGGTGACTACTTAGCTGCCCGAAATGTCTTGCAGGAAAAAGATGAACATCCTTTGCATTTCTTTGACAGGATTTTCAAGGCGTATGCAGGCGACATAATGGAACCGGGACTTGAAGAGCAGACGCTTTTCAAATCTGTTTTCAGAAATAATCTAATCTCTGATATTAGATT
The DNA here is from genome assembly GCA_038048925.1 of Garcialebias charrua. Taxonomy (NCBI): domain Eukaryota; kingdom Metazoa; phylum Chordata; class Actinopteri; order Cyprinodontiformes; family Rivulidae; genus Garcialebias; species Garcialebias charrua. The sequence goes on from JBBPBX010085362.1 coordinate 1,467, forward strand.
CAAGTTGCCATTGTACACCTGGTGTCAATTAGAAGTAACATCTTTGGATGAAATCAAACAGGGTGCTGTAAAGGTCTTTGAGGCTCACATGCAAAGCAAAACACCCTCTGAGGTGTGCCCAGGTCAAAAGGTCGTATCCCAGTCGCTAAAAATAGAAGAGGTTCTCTCTCCTATAGAAAGCAAGAATAAACGCTGTCGTATCAAAGGCCCTCTGACTTCAGAAGAGAGGGAGAACATACGTCGGTTGTTGGAAGGGTTGGATAATGCAAGCAAGAATAAACAGGATTTTCAAACTGACAAACAACGAAAGGTTGGTGCCAGCTGGAACGGTGACTTACAATGGTTTAGAGGGAGCCCCGCTCCTGGAGCACCTCAGATTGAAAAGTCTGAGACAAGCGAAGAGCCACAAAAGGTAGGTGTTCACTCTTTAAGAGACCCAAAATGGTTCAGAACAAACCAGGTGGGTGAAAACCAAGGTCTACCGGTGGGTGAACTTCAAAAGAAATTGAAGTATGAGGACCTATACTCATGTAACAATGCGTGGTCCTAACAGAAACGCCCGAACCTCGGAACTGCACCTCCCGCGCCTCGAACTGAACAGTTCGAGACATGCAAAGAGTCACGAATGTCCCAGAATAATGGCCCAACACCTCTATGCTCGGAGGAGACAGAGGAAGTAAGTGGTTTGTTAGTAGATTTGAATGTTACAATGCTTGACCAACCTGATACAATGAGTTGCGTTATCATTGATAATGTCACTAACAACATTGACCTACCTGGAGCGATGTGTAGCACTATCTTTCACAAAATCTCAGAGCACACAGTTAACATTAATAACATCGACACAGATGCCACAGATGTTGAAAATAAAGATGCTGACAGCAAACAGAATACTGACAGTCAACAAGATCCTGAAGGTCATGACGCTGTCTGTCTAACAGATGGTATCGCAGAAGGCACGGATGACTCCCCAACCGAGAGCACAAGCCCGGTAAGTGAACCTTCAAATACAGGTGAGGCAGAAGAGACACAACAGTTGGACCAGACTCTGGCCCAACATGCGAACCTCCTCTGTGAGCTGGAACAATCAGCACTCACTGAACACTACCTACCACAGGTAGAAGAAGGTGTGGAGATCCACGGATCCCACACCAAAGACGCTGTACTGTCCTCTGGGACAGATAAATCGGCAACCAGCCAAGCTTTCGAGGAAACCTTGGTTCAAGAGCATTTGAGTCTAGAACTCATCAGAAATGACACAGTTTCTACAGACTCAAAGAGCCCCTCTTCAGTCAAGAAGTGGGAAAACACACACAACGACAGTGACCCGTCGCAGTCTGAACAATCAGACGCACCTGCGACTGCGCCGACGGTTGTGACACACCTGAATTACACAGAAAGAGGTAAACGTAAGAAGAAACGTTGGCCGAAACCTAAAAGGTTCCTGTGTACTGTCTACTCTCAGCTGCGAAAACAGCTTAAACTAAACATTGGCATCCTAACTTGTGCCCATGGACGGACGTCCTCACCTGTGTTCGTGGTCCCCCATGACCTCAGGGGGGTGATGTTAGGTCATGCCCAAGACAAAGACAAAGATTTCAATAACCCCACAAACGACAAAGATCTCGCAAACTCACAGACTTCATGGGAAATTAAGGTCGTCCAAGCACACGATAGTAAATAAACTAAACAGTTTAAACTATATTAGTTGCTAAAAGAAACCGTTCCAACTAGAACTTAGAAACGCTAAGTCTAAAAACCCACAACAAAAAACTAACCTTAACAACCGTTTAAATCTGCAGGATTTAATTGACATCGGTTATAAAGCTAAGACCTGTTTTTCTTGTGTGATACACGTTGGATTCTGACACCCACAGTGAGTTGAAACAGTGAACCGTTGTTTTCTAGTTGCTTAACACTGGAAAACCCAGGAAATTCAGACTACTATTATAACTACTGTGAGTTTGTCAAATGACAATTTTAAAGTATTCACCTTCCATTAGGTGTTTGGGCCCCTGGGGCTGGAGGTCTTTGTTTGTGGGTTTGAATAGTAAACATTCCTTCCTTTCTTCTCCAGCATATCACCTCCAGTAGGGCAAAACAAAGGATCACTCCCCCACACTGAGAACCATACTCCCCCCACAAATACCCTCCACATTCCAAAAGCATTGCTTCTTCAGGTGAGAGTTGCTTTCTTACACCAGAGAGAGACTTGAGATATAGCTCTGTACTTTCAAAAATTTGCTGAAAGGAGCATATATATATATATATATATATATATATATATATATATATATATATATATATATATATATATATTATATATATATATATATATATATATATATATATATATATATATATATATATATATCCCAAGGGTATGTGCTGAGCCCTCTTCTGTTCACTCTGCTCACATATGATTGCACAGCCACACATCCAGGCTGTCATATTGTTAATTTTGCAGATGATACAGCGGTGGTAAGATGCATCACAAACAATGATAAGTCCAGCTACAGACAGGAGGTGGAACATCTGGAGAGCTGGTGCAAAGAGAATAATCTTCACATGAATGTGAAGAAGACAAAGGAGATGATTGTGGACTTCAGAAGGAACAAACACACCCATGCCCCACTGAACATAGGTGGATCTGCGGTGGAGGTGGTCTCCAGCTACAAATACTTGGGTGTACACTTGAATGATAACCTCAGTTGGAGCAACAACACCACCAGCCTGATCAAGAAAGGTCATCAGAGACTCTACTTCCTCAGACGGCTGAGACGAGCTGGTCTGAGCAGCCTAGTTCTCACCTCCTTCTACAGGTGTGCAGTGGAGAGCATCCTGTGCTCCAGCATCAATGTGTGGCATTGAGGCTGCACAGTTGCAGAGAGGAAAGCTGTGCAGAGAGTGGTGAAGGCTGCACAGAAGTCTGTTGGAGTCAGTCTCCCCACCATCACAGACATTTACACCTCCAGATGCAGAAAAAGAGCCACCTGCATCATGAAAGACCTCACTCACCCAGCACACTCACTCTTTGCCCCACTCCCCTCAGGACGGAGGTTGAGGAGCATCAAATGTAGAACCACTAGACTGAGGAACAGCTTCTACCCTGAGGCTGTTAGACTCATGAATAAATAAATAATAAGAATAATCACTGCAAAATATCACATCATGCTGATGCTGATCTGTTTTCTTGTTGCTATGTTCATTTGTGACCATCTGCTCATACAGACTCATGTTCGTGCTGCTGTTTATAATGATGTTTTTCCACTACATTAGAGCTTAAGGTATTACTAGTTGATGTTTTTCTTAGTTAATTCTAGATGTTATTACTGTTTTTCTCTTGCATTTGTTGTTGGATGTAACTGGGACCCCGTGTACATAATCTCGTTTTCATCACATGTACCACATGCGGTGCAAATGACAATAAAGACTCTCTGACTCTGACTCTGACTCTCTGATATACATACCAATGGACGTGATAATGCTAATTCAATCTCGCAAGTCGGGGACCACCTGTACAATCCCGCCACCTTCAGATAAAAGTGGCCAACACAGGTAGTTCTTGACTTGCGGCGGCTTCAACTTACGGCGTTTCAGCTATACGAACCGGCGTAGAAATGGAACTTGTTCGTAAGTTGGGGATCACCTGTACAATCCCCCTTCAGATAAAAGTGACCAATGCAATCCCGCCTTGACCGTGGAATAGGTGACAGGTGACAGGACTTGCAGTCTCCCCTAGCAACTTCATCTGCCATAGCAACTGATTCTGTAGTCTGTGATGTAAATGGCCTCATATACATACCAATGGACGTGATAATGCTAATTCAATCTCGCAAGTCGGGGACCACCTGTACAATCCCGCCACCTTCAGATAAAAGTGGCCAACACAGGTAGTTCTTGACTTGCGGCGGCTTCAACTTACGGCGTTTCAGCTATACGAACCGGCGTAGAAATGGAACTTGTTCGTAAGTTGGGGATCACCTGTACAATCCCCCTTCAGATAAAAGTGACCAATGCAATCCCGCCTTGACCGTGGAATAGGTGACAGGTGACAGGACTTGCAGTCTCCCCTAGCAACTTCATCTGCCATAGCAACTGATTCTGTAGTCTGTGATGTAAATGGCCTCATATACATACCAATGGACGTGATAATGCTAATTCAATCTCGCAAGTCGGGGACCACCTGTACAATCCCGCCACCTTCAGATAAAAGTGGCCAACACAGGTAGTTCTTGACTTGCGGCGGCTTCAACTTACGGCGTTTCAGCTATACGAACCGGCGTAGAAATGGAACTTGTTCGTAAGTTGGGGATCACCTGTACAATCCCCCTTCAGATAAAAGTGACCAATGCAATCCCGCCTTGACCGTGGAATAGGTGACAGGTGACAGGACTTGCAGTCTCCCCTAGCAACTTCATCTGCCATAGCAACTGATTCTGTAGTCTGTGATGTAAATGGCCTCATATACATACCAATGGACGTGATAATGCTAATTCAATCTCGCAAGTCGGGGACCACCTGTACAATCCCGCCACCTTCAGATAAAAGTGGCCAACACAGGTAGTTCTTGACTTGCGGCGGCTTCAACTTACGGCGTTTCAGCTATACGAACCGGCGTAGAAATGGAACTTGTTCGTAAGTTGGGGATCACCTGTACAATCCCCCTTCAGATAAAAGTGACCAATGCAATCCCGCCTTGACCGTGGAATAGGTGACAGGTGACAGGACTTGCAGTCTCCCCTAGCAACTTCATCTGCCATAGCAACTGATTCTGTAGTCTGTGATGTAAATGGCCTCATATACATACCAATGGACGTGATAATGCTAATTCAATCTCGCAAGTCGGGGACCACCTGTACAATCCCGCCACCTTCAGATAAAAGTGGCCAACACAGGTAGTTCTTGACTTGCGGCGGCTTCAACTTACGGCGTTTCAGCTATACGAACCGGCGTAGAAATGGAACTTGTTCGTAAGTTGGGGATCACCTGTACAATCCCCCTTCAGATAAAAGTGACCAATGCAATCCCGCCTTGACCGTGGAATAGGTGACAGGTGACAGGACTTGCAGTCTCCCCTAGCAACTTCATCTGCCATAGCAACTGATTCTGTAGTCTGTGATGTAAATGGCCTCATATACATACCAATGGACGTGATAATGCTAATTCAATCTCGCAAGTCGGGGACCACCTGTACAATCCCGCCACCTTCAGATAAAAGTGGCCAACACAGGTAGTTCTTGACTTGCGGCGGCTTCAACTTACGGCGTTTCAGCTATACGAACCGGCGTAGAAATGGAACTTGTTCGTAAGTTGGGGATCACCTGTACAATCCCCCTTCAGATAAAAGTGACCAATGCAATCCCGCCTTGACCGTGGAATAGGTGACAGGTGACAGGACTTGCAGTCTCCCCTAGCAACTTCATCTGCCATAGCAACTGATTCTGTAGTCTGTGATGTAAATGGCCTCATATACATACCAATGGACGTGATAATGCTCCTTCAAACTGTCATTTTACAGTCTCCCATGGGAGCTATAGGTAAAATATGTACAAGTACATATGTTTGGTAGTCCTAGTGTTAATTGCTACTTTTGTTGTTATTGAAATTTGGTATTGTTTTCTGAACACTCCCAGCCAAAAGAGGGCTTTATTAATGAATGATATGGATTTAACTATGCCAACATGCAGTTCGTTTTGTTAGATCTCAATCGTCGAAGAGTCAATGTAGTTTAAAGCTACTCAAGGTACCATAAACTACACTGGTCTCACAATTTCTAAATTGAACCGATTCGATCATTTCCATTCTAGATTATCTATTCATTTTGATAAGTCTCGCCATAGACTTCAAAATTTATAGGGAATACCAAATCCTACGTCGTCGTCTTAAAGGACAACAGACATTTAGACCAAACTATATTTTCTTTTCTATTTTAGTTTAACTTTAAGCTAAGTTATGAATGGAGGAATAGTTTGGAAGAAGAGGCCTTCGTTACAGAAGCCCTCCTGAACCGTCTATAGACGTAGATCCCTATATTTAACTTTTGATGCATGATCCACCCCTTAATTGGTAGTTATAGCTTATCTAAACCATGATAGCTTACTTATATATATACACACGTGTGTGTGTGTGTGTGTGTGTATATTTATATATACTCACATGCATATGTATGTATGTGTACATATGTATGTATATACAGGTAGTCCCCGATTTACGAGCGCTCTGATCTACGAGGTTCCAGACTTACAAGCTGGCGAATTATTGGAAAAAACGCAAAAAATACTGAGTTTTCCTGTGTTTTTTCACCACAGTTCGTTAGCTAAACATGTGGACACACGTTTCCGATCATTTTTATGCACTCATAAGCAGTTTTTCGATGAAAAACGAGTGTTTGTAGTCGCGCTAGCAAAACCGTTCCAATTTACGAGCGAATTTCCGGACTTACGAGAAGCGTGGCGGCCGTTCCAAATTACGAGATTTCCGGTTTACGAGCGCCTCGTTGTAACGGATCTCGCTCGTAAATCGGGGACTACCTGTACAGTATATATATATATATGTGTATATATACACACACACATATATATACTGTATATGAACATTTGTCTGTGGCTGAAAAAGCCACAGACAAAGCAGAATGTTCAAAAAAGAAACAAGCTCATCCACTTTGGTTGCGTGTTCTTTTCCAGCTCTTCTTCTAATGCGTGTTAGTGGTTAATAAAGAGCTTAATGTATCACTAGCGCCACCAGCTGGTTAGAAGCGTTGATATTAATGATCCACCCACTGCAGGAGAACTACCCGCCCACTGCAGGAGAACTTCACGCCCACTAAAGGGGACCTAATCATAGATATAATAAACACTAGATAAGACATCCCCGCTGTTGGCCAATGGAGACCGACATCGTCAGACGGCGGCCATCTTGGCACAGACAGAACGCCCACTCTTAACATGAATGTGAATGGTGCATTTACTATTAAAATAACCATAACTTGCTTAATTTTCAACCGATTTTAAAACGGTTTGGTTTGTTATAAATGTGAGAGATGTTGTTATAATATGGTATACTTAAGATGGACGTTCACATGAAAATAACGTTATGTAGACACTGTATTGCACTAGCAATATACACAATAAGATTATATTTACATCTATTTCTAAATACATGTTTATTTCCAGCGAAATTAACTGACATATGTTACAATGCTAATAAATATTTAATACTATTTCATCATAAATAGCATTATTATTAGTGGTATGAAAATAATTTATGCCAATTTTTTCCCTACACATGCAAATATTATGTAATATTAAATACATTATTACACAAACCTTGGTCAATATGTGTAGTTTATTTTTTTTAGATACATGAAAAGATTTAATAATCAGGAAATATAAATAATAATAATAATAATAATGATGAATTCAATTTATAACGCGCTTTTCATTAGTGAAAATCTCAAAGCGCTACACACATTGAATGCTACACACATTCATACACCGGTAGTGGCAGACTACCATGCAAGGTGCTTTCCAGTCCTACCGGGAGCAACTCGGGGTTAAGTGTCTTGCCCAAGGACACAACGACACATGGTGTGGGGAACCGGGATTCGAACCGCCAATCTTCCGATCGGATAATAAAATAAACAAACAAACAAACAGAAATAAACATCTGATAGTGTGACAAGACTCTCAGTCCCTCGGTGCAACAGTAACTATTTAAACATTAAAACACTGAAACATATAATAATAAACATAAGCATAAAATAGTAAAACTGTAACACTGTCCTGAGTTTTTGCATAGTGGTAAATGAGTATGAAAATTTACACCAACTCTAAAACTAAAACACTAAACATTTAATGAACATAATACTGTCCTGAGTTTTTGCATACTAGTATAAAAAGTAAAAAAGTATAAAAAGTACAGTATAACTATAAAATAAACTAAAGGTTCTAGCATTGACATTTGCAAAGTGGCAAAGCAGCATATGAGTTAATGTACACAGTATATGCATGAGGTAGTAGTTCATGTTGTTATAGAGTGGCATATGTGGTAAGGCACATTGGGCATCCTTAAATAAGGCTAGTCAAAGAATACTGTATGTGTATCAGCAGTGGTGTAGATATAAAAGTAGTGTAAATGTAAACAGTAGTAATAAATGTAAGCAGTAGTAATAAATGTAAATAGTATTAATAAATGTAAACATTGAATGTAAACAGTAGTATGTAAACAGAGAATGTAAACAGTATTATGACTATAGGCAGTGATGTAATACAAACATTAGTGCAAATATGAGTAGTGCAAACAGAATGAGCACATGACCGAGAGTTTAGTGAATAACCCGTTTGATGACACAGAGTCCAGTGTTAAAATCTTTGTGTTTTTGGAGCTAATGCCCTTTAAAAAGGACTGCCTTGGTGAGCTTCTGTCTCATGTTGCCACTCTGTAAACGCAAATTATTACGTCTATTGGAGCATCCATAGGCTGCACAAAAGTCAGGCATCTTGTCAAAGAGTATTTCTGTAAAACACAAAGCAGTAATTAGTGTTGAACATACCAAACCGCTTGGAAATCATGTGCAGCTTTAGTTCAGTTAAAAACAAAGAGCTCCTAGTGATCTAAGAATGCTAGGGAAATATTTGGAATACTAGCTAGCCCTTAATCAAAGGCTCTTGTTAATAGTCTGCTAATAAATACAGTCATGATCAAGACAGTCATTTAGACAAAAGATTAGTTTGTTATAAAATAGTTATTGGTGTAATAAAAACAGAATTTAAATTCTAGATTCTCGATGAGTGTGACACCCAAAACACGAATAAAACCTTTTAAAAAAGACGAAACTGCTGTCTGATTACCAAAGAAATCATAGCCACGTTAATAACGTTTTTAAAAAAATAAACCGTTTGTAAATCCGTCAAGATTACAGCGAGTTAAGCGTATTTTTGTTTGTATAAATCCCTCACCTCCATACGGTTTCCACAGCTGCAGCTAATGTTGCTGTCTGTGGCAAGATGGCTGCCGCTTGACGACGCCGGAGACTCCGCCTCAGCTTATCTAGTGTATATATATCTATGGACCTAATGCGCGCAGTGGGTACAGAAATAAACCGGTCCCATAGGAACTGGCCCAAACCAGCCACAATGGGACCTTACAGGAACCAGACCTGTGGATAAGAGGCATAAATAACTTTCACAGTAAGAGCTGGAGTCATCTCCAGCATCAACACACAGATATTCTGTGCAGTGAAAAAGTTTTTGTGAACACAGACTGTTAAAACTCTGGTGAAAATGTCTTACCAGCATTGGCATCAGAAGCATTTGTAAGGGGTGGGGGCAGGTACACTGATGGGGGCTCTGGGGGTCCTCCCCCAGAAATTTTGGAATAAAGTACAGTAGATGCCATTTCCTGTATTCTGGTGTATTTTAAGGGGTTAAACATTTATGTTTACCTACATAAGTAACTTGATTCAATAACTAGTTTAGACAGCAACAAGAAGTAACCTGACTAACAGCTCTCCTTGTGTGAATACAGCACGCTCTGCTCACCTCGAGCATCCTAACACCCCCACCCCGGTTGACAACTGCTGGCACTAACGTAATGCCACACAGAGGCGTCTCCCCCTCCTCCCCCCACCCTGTCCACAAAAAAACCCTAAAAGCCTGGTTTATACTTCTGTGCGCATGTAAACCTGTCACCGGGGATCACAGCAGGAGTGCAGCCAGAAGTTGCGCAACCTTTTTTCAATAAAATTTTCACTCATCGGGGGGTAAAAGACGTAAGACAGAAGTATAAACCAACCTTAAGAGATGAGTGTCTACTGCCAAGACAAGTACCCTGGGGAGACACTGCATGCAATGAGGAGAGTTGTTGAAAACCCAGAGTGGTCTTTTGTGCTTTTGTAGTGATACACCCTCACCTCTCTGAACTGGATTTACACCTTTTTACTGATTCTCTCAGTAAAACAAACAGTAACAACATTTTATTACATTAATTTGAATCAAGACACAAATTAAATCACAAGAGACTCTCTTATTCTTTTACTTTGTGGTTAATTCAATTATATCAAATTAATAACCTTGTGTTAAGTGAGCATTATTGAATTCAATGTTTGATAGTCAAAGACTCTGTTTTAATTCAAACTGGAATTAACAGCTGAACTTCCTCTTATTGAATGTGTAATGGTGCACTTTTTCTCTGAAACCTACAGATTTACAGTGACACTGTTTATCTCATTTGGTTTGGATTCAGGACACTAATCATCTCACAAGAGACTCTTTATTTTTGTCCTAATTAATAATCAGAAGATAATCTCTGGTTTTGTTATTATCATCAGTAGGTTTCAAATGTTGATACTGTAATGACGTTGTTTTAATCAACGTGACAGGTCAACAGTGTTGTTTAAAGTGTTAACAGTTTTAATCAGTTTTATCATAAAATGCTGGCACCTAAAACCAACACTTTATCCTTCCTTTTCTGACATGAACTAACCTCTTGACCTCTTCCTCTGCACCTCCTCATTCACGCCTCCTTCAGGTGCCACTGGCCAATCGGGAAGGACTAAGTTTCTAGGTCAAGTTCCCTTTTTAAAATTCCACTTCCTGCTTCTTCTACAGTCTGCTGGAGGAGTTGAACGTTTTCTCCTAAGAGCTGGATGAACGTCAGTCAAAATGCCAATGACACGTCATCAGCTAAGGACTAATAGCATTGCTGGCTATAAGTCCGCCTTGAGCTTTTGAGCTCCAACTTTTGAATGAAATACCTTCTCGAGGGATGTTTTATTCTGAAAAATCAACCAGGAAATGTTGCTATTCTGGTGTGATTAACGTGGACGTCAGGAGACACTGAAACTGTAAAAACGAACAACTGACCCAAGGAGACTGATCATCTTTGAAGGTAACGAGTCGTCAGATGTTTTTCCAAGTGCACCGGCGGCTAGCGAGCGTCTGCCGGAAAGTGTGCGATCTCTGGTTTGCAGCACATCTTCTCAAGATGAAGGTTGGTCTATACTTCTTGTCTTACGTCTTTTACCCCCCGTTGAGTGAAAAAAGGTTGCGCAACTTCTGTCTGCACTCCCACTGCGATCCCCCGGTGACCGCCATCTTGTACATGGCCCCCAAGCAGACTCTGAGACGCGGACGATGCGGCTCGCAGCGTGTGATTTGTTCAAAGTTTGTGGGCGTTTTTTTGTTTTTGCTTTGACAGACATGGATAGTTTTGAAGAGAAACTTGTCTGTGCGTGCATGCGCACACGCGAACCGTGCGTCTGCACTTTGCGCATTGCCCCCAACACACATACACACACACCAATACATATATATTTATATATATATATACAGTATTTATGAACACGCGCGCGCACACAGGAGCTAAAGCATTTGCGTGTAAAGTTGACAAAATGAAGAGGACCATGCATGCGCGCAGCTTTTAAAATAAAGAAAACTCAGCTGTGAAGCAACACGCCTGCGTGTAAAGTTGACAAAATGAAGAGGACCATGCATGCGCGCAGCTTTTAAAATAAAGAAAACTCAGCTGTGAAGCAACACGCCTCGGTGGTCCACTGGAAACGCGTCGCGTTGCCACTCCAAACCTTATCTAGACTCGGGTTCGATTCCTACTTGGTTGAACTTTTTTTATTTTTTTTTATTAGATTTATTCATTTCAAATTTAAAAAACACAAGACAATTATTTACAAAACCACATTATAAAACAAAACAATACATGAAATGAAAGGAGGCAGAAGAAGAAAAAAATCTTATTATTTCTGCCCCTTCTTCAAACAAAATTAGCAATCACCTCAAATAGCAATCGCATATGTTAAAAAAAAAAAGATATTAAATGATTTCTCACACAAAACCATAAATATTAATTTGCATATAAACCAATTTATGAATATTTGTTCAGAAATTTTGTTTTAATCATTTTCTTAAATATAGATATTGACTTTGCAATTTTAATAGCAAGTTCCAAACAATTCCACAGTCCTATTCCCTGTACTAAAGTAGACCTACTCTTTAAACTAGTTCTGTATTGTGGCGTAACAAATATATCTGTTCCCTTGAGGTTATAATTACTAGTCCTTTTTACAAAAAGCCAACATTTACAATAATTTTCCCAACACAAACACATTCAGATCTTTTCAGTTTCTCTAAAAACATTTTCTTTAAAATTTGCTTTAGTATAATTGTTCCATCTGTGTCTTTCAGCAACAGTTCTGCTACTTTAAACTAACATTTTGCTACTTTTAATTTTTGGCAACATTTCACTTTTAGCTTTTGTTGCTTTTAGCTAAACTTTTGAGACTTTTATATTTTAGCTAGCCTTCTGTCATTTAAAGACTAGCTAACCTTTCACTAATTTTTTCTTTTAGTCATCCTTTTGTGTTATTAATTCCTTGCTAGACATTGTAAGAATATAGGGGAGATCAGATTTACTGATTTGTCCAATACACTAGATGTAAAATGAGCAGGGTTTATCCTGACACAAATTATCATCAAATATTCACGGGTTCTCTCTTTTTCAGGACTAACAATAAATTGTGTGACCAGGTACGATGTAATGTAAAAGGCATGGGTCTGGTCCACTACAACATTTTCAACTTTTAGCTAGCCTTTTGCTACTTGTAGCTAATGTTTTGCTAATCTTTGTTTTTAATTATCCCTTTAAAACCTTTAGTTTTTAGCTACATTTGCTACTTTAAGCTTCTAGCTATCATTTTGCTACTTTCAGCTTACCTTTTAGCTTTATTCAGCTTTTTCCATATTTTTAGTTTCTACCCAGCATTTTAGTCATTTGAGCATTTAACAACTTCCTCAGCAAGCTTCAGCAGTCATTTACAACAGCATTTTCACTGCAGTTTCACAGAAAATACCTTTCTTCTAATGATATTTTACATTTAAATCCTTTTTGCCTGATGGCTGTTTACCTTTTGTCTGCAGAGTTCCTGACGGAGTGAGAGGCAAACCCAGTTTGTTTTGAACCAGGGTCGACGGGGTCTTTTCCACTAACTGAGTCTGAAGGATCAGAGACGTGCTGAAGTCTAGCTCCTCCACACTGACAGACACCATGAAATAAGCAGGATCAGAACTTTCTTGGCGTCCCCGAGGAGAGTAGAGACTTATTTCACACATCACCTCCTGTTCATTGCAGTCTGCGTGGAGCAACAGGTCTGCGTTGGGGATCTCTGGTGATGACACTGAGACATTGGAATAAAAGAAATGTAAACACTGCTTATACTTAAGATTATGCACTGTTCAGAAAATTGTAGAAACCTTTGAGCTCAAACAGGAGGAGGTCTGGATCAGGGACCGAAGGGGGGGCAAACGGAGTGAGTGTGTCCAGTGAGTCGTCTGGGCCCACTGGAACATCTCGTAGAACCAGAGTGGCTGGAGTTCGAGTGAAAAGATCACCACCTCCCATTCCTCCCAGTCTGACTCCCTCCTCCACCAAATCACAGGACAGTACGACATCTGCGACGCCATCACCTGAAAAATAAAATATATATATTTTTTATTTTTCTATCACTTTTTTAACATTAACAGGTAAACTCTGATAGATGTATTTAATATAAACGTAGATGATGACATTCATAAAAATACTTCTTTCGAGGACAAGTTATTGATTTGTAATGTTAAATTTATAGAAA
>JBBPBX010085363.1:0-15105 GCA_038048925.1 Garcialebias charrua
TTTCATTCACAACTTTTAGAATGATAAAAATAAAAAAAAACTCTACTTCTTAAAATATGAGAGGTTTAAAGATACAGCACCACCAACTAGGGCTGAACAATTAATTGCTTTTGCAATAATATCGCAATATGATAAAACGAGATTTTCGAATCGCAAAGGCTGCAATTTGACTGGTCACATCACTTACGAGTGAGTGGCGTAAAGCAAAGCAGGTAGCGGGAGAAATCAACATTGTGCTTTAACCGCACAATGACGTCATGCTCGACAGAAGATGATACATCTGAAAGTTTGGCACCAAAGAGGAGCAGCACGTCTGCTGTTTGGAATTATTTTGGCTATAAACAAGAAGACGCTGCACAACCACATGTATTGTGCAGAACCTGCCTTGCTGCTGTTCTCGAAATGTAATTACATTATTGTTCCAAGAGTTTGTTTTTTTTTGTTGTTTTTTTACATCTAAAAGATATAATAAGAACAGATACTAGTTTATTTTGTGTTCACTGAGTTTGAATTCCCAGAAAATAATGAGTTGGTTAAAGCAGATTCTCTTTATGTTTTTTGCACTTTATTTTTTATGATGTTACTGGCTGTGTCATGATCCACGTCCTGTCTGCCATGGAAAGCAGTAAGTTTAATTTTTTTTATATCTAATTTTTTATACTTATTTATTAACTGTCATGTGAAGTTCAGACAGTTGTTAGGAAGTTCACAACATGTTTACTATTATGTTTATGAAACAAGAAAAAATAGAAATGGTGAAAAAAAAAAGGCATAGATTTGTTTGCTTTATTGTAATCTCTGCTTTAAATAAATCTGACATTGTTTATTATAAAACAGATTGATTTATTGCTTCTGTTTGTTGAAAAATACTTGAGAAGATATTAAATTAGCGCGTTTTAAATCGCAATCGCAATTATTGCAATTATTTTCCAAAATCGTTCAGCCCTACCACCAACTTGTTTTGTTGTGTTGTTAAATAAAACTACCTAAAAAAAATAAAAAAAACTATCAGCTAATTTCTAGTTGTTAAATACACGCGTTTATTTTCTCAACAACACTGCATAAAAAAAATAAAAACAACCCTGTGCGACAATAAGATATAGGTAGTCCCCGACTTACGAGTGCATCGACATATGAGGTTCCTGACTTACGAGCTAACTAACGAACAGTAAAGTTGTACAGAACATACAGAAAATACAGCACTGGTATGTGTTTTTAGATGAAAGTGTGTTAGCTAACAGTTTGTAAACAAGTTTCTGAGCATGTTTATGAACTAGTATGTACGTTTGTGTTGAAAAACGAGTGTTCGTAGTAGCGCTAGCATACATTTTCCGACTTAGGACCGAAAATCTGGACTTACGAGCGACGCGTGTTTTGTGTTCAGACATATGAGATTTCGTGTTACGAGCACCTCGTAGTAACGGAACTCGCTCGTAAGTCGGGGACTACCTGTATTTATTAGCCGCAGTAAATAAAACATTTTATTTTTCATTAATGCTGAATCATGTAAAAACAAGTCTTTGAATTTGCAGAAACTATTTATATCATGCCTGTGCCTTCACTTTATAACTGCAACAGTCCAGAAAGCACAAAGCCTTTTGCCTCAATTCATTACCCAACCTCTCACACAAGCCGTTTTCGCATTGCACGGCTCTATATGGCCCTCCCCAGCTCCACCCTGCTTCTAACCCGGGGTCGGCATGTTCGCATTCTCCTTTTCCGCCCGGGGTCCGCCCTCGTTTTGGAACCATCTCCACCGTGGTTCTGATCGGGCCGAGCCCCACGGACCCAGTTTGACGTCATGTACTGCTCACATTTGATTCGTTGTTTGCAGCAGGGGCGGGACTCATTCTAACAACAAACTCAGCGCGAGCTGATTTCATTAAAATGTAACTACAGAAACCCCTAAAATATTTGTTAGCTGAATATATATATTAGTGTTTCTGAGTTAAATTTTTGTTAATGACTGATTACAATTCAGCTTATGTTAGGATGTAAATAACACGAAGCGCGCACCCATAGCCTACAAAGCATTTGCGCCTTTCAGCGCGAATGCTGAAGTTCTATAAAATATAACTAATATTCTCTAACTCTTGCGCGTAGCCAGGGTTTTAAAGTATAACTGATAATCTCTAAATCCTGCGCGTGCCAGAATTTTACAAGGGGCGAATCCTTCATAGGAAAGGTTGACTCCAAAAAAAACAATAAGCCGCCGTGGCGCAAAGGGATAAGCTCTCGGATTTAAGCTCACATTTTATCTTGACTCGTAGTAGGCTACTAGTTCGAATCTCAGCTGGGTCAAGTTATTTTACAAGTCTTTTATTGGAGAAAACACAAACTACTTCTTTTTATTTTCTCCAATAAAAGACAAACGTAAAATAACTTGACCCAGCTGAGATTCGAACTCGTAGCCTACGGGTCAAGATAAAATGTGAGCTTAAAGCCGAGAGCTTATCCCTTTGCGCCACGGCGGCTTATTAGTTTTTTTGGAGTCAACCTTTCCTATGAAGGATTTGCCCCTTGTAAAATTCTGGCGCGCGCAGGATTTAGAGATTATCAGTTATACTTTAAAACCCTGGCTACGCGCAAGAGTTAGAGAATATTAGTTATATTTTATAGAACTTCAGCATTCGCGCTGAAAGGCGGAAATGCTCTGTAGGCTATGGGTGCGCGCTTCGTGTTATTTACGTCCTAACATAAGCTGAATTGTAATCAGTCATTAACAAAAATTTTACTCAGAAACACTAATATATATATTCAGCTAACAAATATATTTTTAGCAGCGTGTCTGCTGTTAAAACACTGTAAGCGCGCACACAAGAACACTCCACCCACGTCAAGTGAACACCCCACCCACTTCAAGGCTTGCTCTCCGGACAATGCGTAATGAACAGGGGCGGGCCAGGGCTGGCTCTGGGCCAACCAGAGAGGAGCCGGACTGGGGAGGGCTGTGCAATGCGAAAACGGCTACAGTGATATGGGCACAAGTGACCCCTGCAGCCCAAAAAGGAAGAAGCGGGTAAAGATAATGGATTGATTGATATTTTAACCCTTACAAGTCTTAACATATTTCTGTATGTTCTTTTCAATTACAAAACAAAACCCTGAAGTTCCGTAGTGGGTCATCTAACAGCAGAAGCACTTTTGCTCTGATGTGCTGTCCAAGTTTCACCATCCAAACTTACCTCTGCATCAACTGTGAGTACATCTGGTGATAAGGAAGAGCTCCAGCCTGCTGCCTCATCCCATCACTGCTCCCTGCTGTAGACACCTGTCCATTAAGACTATTAGAACGTTGAGAGGCCTGTTACCGGAGGGGAGAACGATTCAGAGCATTAGCAATAGTACTGAAATAAGAACACATAACAATTTAAAATCCTCTGGGAGGTCTAGATTACAGCAGTGAGGCTGTATGATGAAAGGAACTGTGGCCATGATGAAACGAATTGAAAGGTGTGACAGGCTTGCTGCTGACCCACCGTGGGACTTGTTGCGCTCTCCTGAGACTTGTTACTGCAGCTGCGGGGAGGCTTCGGGGAGCTGGGAGGGGTTCTGGAGGCACACACCAGATGGAGCATATGGTACTCGTCCTGCTGTGGAGACCAGAACAGCTCATTACCTCCCAGAGTCCAAGTGTTGCGTCTCCTTCAGGACTTTGTCAGTCGAGCAAGATCAAACTCCTCAAAGCACTTGTACATTTAATTCATAAGGATTTACTTTGTAACCAAGTACAAGTCAAAAACATTACTTTTTTTTAAATATATGTGTAATATTTGCCAAGACTCATAATGATATGTGTCAAAATAAAATAAAAACACGAGCCATGTATGAATCAAACATGCAAAAAACTGAAACTAAACTAAAAACAGATCATAAAGAAAGAGCTCATCTCCCCTCATCACTGAGGTTTTATTCTCTTTAGCAGCAGCAGTTTAAACAGGTTTAACCAGGTCACCCTTGTAAAAGAGATCTCGATCTCAACGGGCTCTACCTGGTAAAATAAAAAAATAAAGGTTTTAAATCCAGTTTAGTGTTGAAGCTCTTTGGATGTTGGCTTCTGTGTGGACACATCTGTTTCTATTCAGAGAGAAACTGTTTCTTAAACTAACTAAGCACAAAAGATACAAAAGCTTTATAAAAAACTAAACAGATAAATAAAAAACTAAAACCAAAAAACAACAACAAGCTTGACGTTTCTTACAAATTCTAACTAAACTGCAAATAAACTGAAAAAATCCAAATGTTCAGATCAGTATTATGATGTAGAGCCAATCAACACCTATTGACATCTTAATACCATAAATACCTATAACAAATGTTGTTTCAAAAAATAAACAAAGCTTTCTCCTTTCTGCACAACTACGATGAAGTATGTGAAGCTCCTCGTTATCAGGACTTTTCCTCACAGGTTTAGAGATTCTTTTGCAGAACATTCAAGTTGTTTTCTTGTTAAAAAGTGTCTTCATCAGACCTCAGGAAAACGTCTGTGTACCGGTAAGCTCCAAGCCTCTGAGAACTTACCTTCCTGAGCACATCTTTCAAGGTGAAGTGATCCAAAAGCAGTTTTCCTGAATACACCAGCCTCTGGTCTTTGGAGCTCTGAACAATCAAAACATCGATTACGAGATCACCGGGGAGAATTGTGGTAAAAGATAATTATTATTATCATCAACTGCATACATCTGCATTAACACAGTGTTCAAATTAGTTTAAAAAAAATCTGTCTTTCAAACTTAAGAATGGAACTCAACAAACTGTGAAAAGTGGATGACTGCAGCATCAAAGGGCAGACAACTTGTGTAAGTAATGAGGAGGAGATCGTAGTAACCTAAATTAAGATACCGTAAGTGGGTCTTAGCAGTGGATTTAGCAAACAGTACAACAAGGTCAAAATGGGTTCTCATTAAGCCGACATTCATTCCACTCCCATTCAAGAATTTTTAACTTCTTTTTTTAACGGAGACAAACTTGAAGTTAATGCTTTATCCTTGTTGTTAAATATATCACAGTTAATCTTAAACTACACAAGCGAAAACCCTCAGAGAGATTACTCCACAGCTTTACTGCGCATCAGTTTCTCGGTTTAAAAAGATTGCATCAGAACAAGTTCTAGGCAGATAGGAAAGAACACAATCTGATTAGTAGAATAACACAGGAATCTAAATGAGCGTTATCACATCTACAGACTTCAAAGTTCTTTTCAGCAAAACAATAAAAAACCATTAAATTTTTTTTTGTCACAGAGTAGATAAAACAGTCTGCATCAGTACAAGATTTTTCATCAGCGATATAAAATCATGAAGGAAGCTCAGCAGGATACACACACACACACCGAACAAAACAGACCCTTGATTGTGTAAGTTCTTCCCTAAAATAGTTGCAAAGATAATTTCGTTCCCACCAGTCCTGCATTTATGACATTTAAGAGGAGCCAGAAATGCTCTTACACAACTCACTCAAGGTTTGAACTTTACAAAATGTCAAAAGATGCTACCAGATGTTGGGACAATGGCTGGTGACTCAGATGACAACAAAGGTTTGTGATGAACTAGAAACACTCGTTTCAAGTTGATTTCAGCAATATGCCTTGTTCCTTGCAAGCATGTAATAATTTTAGGGCAAATACAAATTAATATCCAAGATTTAACTTGTGATTTATGGACAATATGCAGGCTGGAGTTTCAAAAAAAAATATTGCCAGCTTAGAAAACACCATCGATGACAGAATAAAGTGTGTATTTTGACTGTCAGTGTGATAAGTACTTACAGGTTTACTGGGGTAAACATCAGACAGGTGGGCTTTGAGTTTCTCCACAGTCCAGTTCTGGAAACAGTTGATGGTCTGGTCATTGTATTTTTGGTTTGGGGCCTTGATGACAAGGATAACGGGACTGTCCACAAGACCTTGATCCATGACTCAAACACATTTGTCTTCGATGAAATACGAAATGAGATGTTAGGCTGTCTGTGTTATGATTCCGGTCTAAACAGTGCTTTAGTGGTTTTCTCCTTTTCTCGTCGAAATGCGATTATTTATTTCTCCATATGCTGGACTGAAGGCACACAGCTAAAAACAGACAGGTGAAAGAAAACCGTGGAGTTAATGGCAGCTCAACAACAACAACAACAACAAAAAAGGACATGGTATCAATAAAAATGTTTGATGTTGGCTCTTTTGACATGGGGGAGAAAAACGAACGTTTAATCAAAACATTAACTGACAACTATATAATTATAATGTATTAACAACCTCGAACATGAAGAGATGTTTTGCCGCTAATGAAACGCTTTGAATAAAATATTTTGTGAGCGAATAAATAATCGGTGATCTCTTAACAGCGGGGCTAAGCTAACGTTAGCTTAGTACATTTTCTTCTACGAAGTAAAGTTAAAACAAAATGAAACTATCACTGAGCACAGATACTTATAGCATTTAGAAAGAATCAAGCTTCATGTTTATGTTTGTTTAAACGAGACTTGAAGCTAGATTTGCCTACCTTTGTTTGTCCCCTGTGACCGAATTATTAAAGCCCTTACAACTCAAAGCCCTGGCTGACTGCTGTTCTTCTTCGTGAGTTTAATGACGGCTGGAAAACGATGAGCTGTTCTCCAGCGCCACCTGCTGGTCGGTAGTGTGGCTACAAAATATAATAAAATAAAATCGTCACCATAAATACAGTATTGAAACACAAGGTACCTGTTAATGAGAAGTTCCAGGGGGAAAATAAAAACAGAGGTAGGAGGAATCTGTTCTGGACATCACAGTCCTGTCATCTTGTTAGAATGAGGGATTTGAGCCTTTCAGGTTTAGCAGAAATGGAACAAAATACATATTTAAATTTTTAGGGTAAATAAATGTTTAAAGGTTCAGTATGCAGTTTCTGTAGAACTGCAGCAGTTAGAAATATTTTCAACAGGCAAAGCATTCTGATCCCTCCCCCTCAGAGCCATATGTGGCTCTGCCCCCTTGTGGTCTGTTGAATTTCAAATTCAAGCTCTGTTTTTATTGGCTGATTCAAATTCAAGCTCTGTTTTTATTGGCTGGTTACAAACTCTGTTTTTATTGGCTGGAAAATGGCGGGTCACCTTTTCTTTTTAGAAATGCTTATTTACCACCTGGAGAAGCAAGGGGACAATATTTTTTTTATTTTTTTTCAGAGATTACCTGGCTAACATCAGTCTGTCAGGAGGTAGTGACAGAGTGAAGAAATATGTTCATAAAAAAAGCTACATACTGCAGCTTTAAAGAGCTACTGTTATACAAACTTTATCTGCATCCAATGATTAAAATAGTGGACAATAAACAACAACCTAAAATTAAAATAAAACCAGCCATATTTTGAGCTAAATAAATAATCTTCTTGTTTGAAGAATATAAGTTTGCACTTGGACCAAAAAACAAAACAAAAACTTTAACAACCCATTCTGGTCATACAATCAGTCCCAAATATGTTTATGAATACTGTAATATGATGCATTTATTGTTTCTAAGCACTCACATTACAGTTTGTGTTAACTTTTGTTCCCTGTAGAAATAGAATAGATCTGGGTAATTAAATCTCTGTTCATCTGAATTCTTTGTTGTTACTGTACATCAGTCTTAACTGTACAAACACACAAACAGATTCAATCTAAATATAATTTTAACCATCTAATTCTGTTTAATCTGCTGCAGTCAAATGCAGATCTGTATCAAATACTGCAGCCTCATCTCAGCTAAATCAAGAATGTCAGTCTATAAAAAGATGTCCATCTAAAAAATACAAAATAAAACACAGCCAGGTTGCAATGAATCTATTAAAGGCCAGGGATTGAAAATGAAAAAAGCCTCAGAAGGATTATTCATCTGATGCCACAGTGTTCCAAAGAGACTTTATTTGGAGTCAAATATCTACAAATGTGATGGCAACATGGACAACGTCTATTTGTGAGTGTGAAGGTGTGTCTTCTTACCACCATGGGCTAAAAGGGAAATATACGTTTTATTGACGATATTCTGAGGTTGACTGTCACATAATGACTGGATGATGAATGGTGGATGGATGATTGGATGATGAATGGTGGATGGATGGATGATGGATGGATTGTTGGATGGATGTTGGATGGATGTTGGATGGATGATGGATGGATGGATTGTTGGATGGATGGATGATTGGATGATGAATGGAGGATGGGTGGATCATTGGATAGATGATGGCTGGGTGGATGGATGGATGAATAGATGGATGGATAGATTGTTTGTTGGATGATGGATGGATTGTTGGGTGGTGGATGGATGGATGATAGATGGATTATCGGATGGATGATGGATGGGTGATTGGATGATAATGGATGGATGGATGATTGGATGATGGATAAATAGATGGATGGATGGATTGTTGGATGGATGATGGATGGATGGATGACTGGATGAATAGATGGATGGATTGTTGGCTGGATGAACAATGGATGGATTGTTGGATGGATGATGGATGAATGGATGATGGATGGATGATTGGATGATGGATGAATAGACAGATGGATGTATGGATTGCTGGATGGATGGATGATTGGATGGTAGAGTGAGGATTGGATGATGGATGAATAGATGGATGTATGTATAGATTGTTGGCTGGATGATGGATGGATTGTTGGGTGGTGGATGGATGGATGATAGATGGATTATCGGATGGATGATGGATGGGTGATTGGATGATAATGGATGGATGGATGATTGGATGATGGATAAATAGATGGATGGATGGATTGTTGGATGGATGATGGATGGATGGATGACTGGATGAATAGATGGATGGATTGTTGGCTGGATGAACAATGGATGGATTGTTGGATGGATGATGGATGAATGGATGATGGATGGATGATTGGATGATGGATGAATAGACAGATGGATGTATGGATTGCTGGATGGATGGATGATTGGATGGTAGAGTGAGGATTGGATGATGGATGAATAGATGGATGTATGTATAGATTGTTGGCTGGATGATGGATGGCTGGATGATGGATGGATGTATGATGCATGATGGATATTGTAAGGGATGGAGAGACAATCTCAAATGTCTCTGACTGAGACAGAGGATGAATGATACATTTTATAAACAACTCTAAAATCCAAAGTTGTTTTTTTTCCTGCCCATCTCTGCACTCCTTTGAAAAAAGTAACGTGTGTAAATGTTTTCTATTTTCCATTAGAACATTTTTCTTAGGATTATATTTATGGATTCTTTTCTGCTGGTAGGTTGTGTGCCCATGTCGTCACGAGTTACACAACTGAGAGCTTCCTGTGGTGAAATATCATCCCATCAGGAGAGTGCCGCACATCCTCCTGACCTGAATCACGTATTTAAGACATTAATCAGACCGTTAGCTTGCAGACTGATTACCAGCGTGAGTAAAAGTCACTACATCGGCAGACTGTGAGTTCTAAGGAACGGCAACGCAACAAAAATGTGATTTTACTTCTTTTTCTGTGCATCCATCCTGCACCTTCCTGCACAAAAGATGCTTTTTATACTGACTGACATTAATAATAATAATAATACATTTTATTTGTAGGCGCCTTTCTTGGCACTCAAGGTCACCTTACATTGTCAATCATGAAAACAGACACAATACTGTATTATAAATACAGGCGGCCGTGGCGTAGTGGTAATGGCAGTCGTCCCCCGATCGGAAGTTGGCGGTTCGAATCCCGGTTCCTCACACCATGTGTCGTTGTGTCCTTGGGCAAGACACTTAACCCCGAGTTGCTCCCGGTAGGACTGGAAAGCACCTTGCATGGTAGTCTGCCGCTACCGGTGTATGAATGTGTGTAGCATTCAATGTGTGTAGCACTTTGAGATTTTTCACTAATGAAAAGTGCGTTATAAATTGAATTCATTATTATTATTATTATTATTATAAGTTCTGTTTTATTGCAATTTAGTTTAAGAAAATTTAAAGTGAACCAGTGTTTTATTTCAAGCAGGCAATCAGTGAGGGATGAAGGTGGAAGTGTAGAATTAGGTTTAGTTGAAAGATACAGTTGGGTGTCACCTGCGTAGCAGTGAAACTGAATATGATGTTTGCGAAAAATGAAACCAAGAGGGAGAAGGTAAACGATAAACAACAAGGGTCCCAGGACTGAGCCCTGTGGAACACCTGAGGTAACGGAAACAGGATGAGACGTGGATGATTTTAACTGAACAAACTGAGTGCGGCCAGAAAGGTATGAATGGAACCAGTTGAGAGGTGTATTTATAATGCCAAGAGAGGAAAGTCTGTCCAGAAGAATTTTGTGTGAAATTGTGTCAAAGGCTGCAGTCAGATCAAGCAGGAGGAGTATGGATAATAAACCAGAGTCAGCAGCAAGGAGAAGGTCATTGGTGATTTTAATGAGTGCTGTTTCAGTACTGTGGAGCGGTAAAGGTAACAATATTCAATATGGGGCGTTTAAATGATGGTTGAAACTAAATTACAGTAGTTTTACTTTAACCTCAGTCTTTCAGTTTGCCCAAAATTTATGAGAAAAAAAAAAAGTTCTAACTTTCAAACAACTGTCAGAGCGGTGGATTTTCCTACTCTAAACTGTACTAACACAGAAACAGGTGAAATAAAAATAAATGTCTTCAGACACATGTCACACAGGAAGCTTCATGCAGCCTGCGGAGGGAGGACAAAAAGTCCACTCCAGGTTTACAGCTCCTTTGTGTGATAAGAAAGACACAAAAATGGGTCAGGAAGACATTGTGCTCCGTTTTCTGTTAACTGGGCTGATTGTGTATGTGCCCCTGTTCCAGTTAGATTAAACATGGACCAGTTAGACAAGACCCAGTAGACCAGTCTGTCTTTCTCTCTGTAAAGTCTGGAATGATTTGTCACATTTGGTAACAGGCAGCCCTTTTGTAAAAAAGTTTAAATGTTATTTAAAACTTTATTTAATTTAAAAAAAATGTGATTGCCACTTTTTAATTGTTACATATTTTATTCAAATTTCCATTAATACTTTGTAGATGTGCTTTTTTGTTTATTTTTTTTCTGTATGATTGTATTCCTATTGACTGTACTATTTGATAGTATTTTTTGTATTATTTGTATTATTTATATGTATTGGGTGGAGGCTTTATATAAGTCCAATGGGCTTCTGCCTCTTCCTGCACTGTTATTTTTTTCTTAATATCTTTGATCTGTATTTTAATTGTGCAAACTAAACTAAACTAAACCCATCATTCATAATATGTATTTGTTTTATTTTGATAAATGCAGGATTCATCATTATTTCAAAACACCCCGAGCAAAGTATTTTCCCACTGTGAAGACACGTAATATGAATTTATATTTAATGTAAAAATCACTGTGACAGTCAGAACTGAACTAAACCTGCACTGAGTTGTGACATGATTGTTTAATGCAGGGGTTCCCAACCCTAGCCCTTGAGGAACGCCATCGTGCATGTTTTAGTAGTTTCTCTGCTCCAATACACCTGATTTTAATTAATGGATAATTAACAGGCTTATGCAGAACATGAAGAAATTATTAAAATTAAACAACTAAAACATACAGGATGGTGTTCCTCAAGGACCAGTGTTTGGGAACCACTGGTTTAAAGACTTCAAGTTGGCAGACTGATGAGACACTGACTCAGAATACAAAAATAAAGTGTTTTTATTTACAGTGCTGAAGAGGTTTTCTTGCTGTGGGAAAAAGCAGGGAACTAAGAGTATCGTGTTTGAGATCTTGATTGGAGAGAGTAGTTTGTTGATGTCGTTCTTACTGTTGTTAGTTCGCAGGTTGCGTTGGAGAGGAGCGAGGAGACATGGAGGAGCAGATATTGGAGACACAGGAAAATATCAAGGTTAGTCAGGTTTCTCATTAAATTGGTTTGTGGCTGTCACATCATTACTAAAGGCAATATAATGCTCCAGCATCGGATGAACATCTGGCAGGGGTTTAAGTAGAGCTGGAGTGGATGCAGGCGTGGTCTGTTGGATGATTGTCAGCTGTGGAGGAAATGGTTAAGACAGAAAAACCAGGAATCCCACAAGTTGAACTTTAGGTTTCATGTAAATTATGTGAATGAACTTTTATTTGTGTTGCATCAGCTCAGAATACATAAACTTTGCCTACTTTGGATTAAACCTGAGAATATTAGACCCACGCCGACATGTTTTTAATCAAAATTACTTAATAAATTACCACGTTACTGATAATTGCTCCTTTTGACACTTTCATTAATATGCATACTTATAGACATGACAATAACATGAAATATAAATTAAGAAACAAGAATAAAAGGACAATAAAACACGTAAAAGGACAGCACAAGGAGCTGTTAAAGTCTGTTTGAATTAAAAGTAAACAGGCGCGTCTTATATATGTTAAAGCTCGACTGAGCTGTGCAAATACTGAATGTCTGATTGGTCCAAAAGTTTGGGTCAGCTGCTGCAAAAGTTCATCATCATCTTTAGATCTCAATCTGAATATTAAAGTAAAGCTGAAGGGAAAAAAGATGAACAGTAGGAGATGTGATGAACAAATAACAAGTGAGTTGATTAAAACATAAAGTAGGTGTTGAATGAGAAGTAAGAAACTGGGGCCAATTAGAGCAAGAGGCTCCGATAACAAGGACAGAATGAGGCAAATAAATAACATTTTGTGTGTACAAAGATTAAAAGGTCACATGAAAAAAACTATAACAAAGACCCAATTCATAAAATAAAAACATCAAAAATACTGTCTAAAAATTGTAAAATTATAAATTTTAGGCCTGTTTCTGCATAATCTGTTAAAACTTTAAGAACTATTTCTGCTGCAGTAATAATTTAAACCATCTGAGAGAAGTGTTCAGTCACATCACGTAAAGTATTGTGCTTTTCTTGACATATAACATGTCAAGAAAAGTGGCCTCCTAACCCAGAAAAAAAATGCTTTTACAGTTTTATAAACTTTCATTCCTTTCTTCCGACAAAATGTCAGCCTGCTCTCAGAAGCCTCAGAGAATTTCCTGTGACCTATCAGTGGTTCAGTTTTCCATTTTGTAGAGGTTACCACATCTGCCAAGGCACCCTTTTTCAACAAAGTTTCTTCATATAAGAGTTGATCAGTAACAAAAGGCTTCTGGTTGAATTAAATAGATAGATAAATAGTGGAAGCCAGTTGATTTATGGTTTATTAGGCCAAATTACAAAAAAAAAGCATACATCAAATAAATACAAAACGCCACAAATTGTTCTACTTATGCATAAAATTCATTTATTTCAATGAACCAGAGCACTTTGATCTTAAAGACAGAGTGCCACAAGGATAAAATCCAAAGTAACACGTGATTTAAATATGTATGTTTTAACATTTACATAAAATATTAAACAAATTAAAGAGATACAAGGACATTGTGAGATTATTTTAACTTTAAATTCCACATTGTTTGGAAAAAGAGGTTTTGGACCAATAATTACCGTAGCTCTTTGTTTTTAGACGAATAACGATGACTATGTGAAGCTGTAACTTCTTTTTACCTCTCTAAAGGGACTTTTCACCTTTAAGAGCTGAACAGCTTTAGACAAAATGTTACATAAGCGTATATACTGTATTGTACAATGCCACAAAATAATGTCCAACCACTTTTGGAAGAATTATTTTAGGTAAATCATTTGCCGTCACATTTTATGCAACTGTACAACAAACAACTTGCAGAAAAAATAAGTCCCTCTAATCAGAACCTTTAAAATCGAAATGCAGGATATGCAGAAACTCTTTAAAATGTTTGAGAGTTACACTTCCCATTAAGAGCTAATTGAAAGTTTGTACAGATGTTGGATTTTTGCATTAAAATGTTTAAAAATCTGCATTTTGCACAATATTTTTAGATTTTTAGGCTGAATGTTACTGAAAGCAAAGGAAGTTGCACAGTGAACAGCATGGGTATCACATAAAAACACATTAATGACATTTTTATTGGCTAAAAAAAATGCATTGGATAAAAAAGTCATTCTTGGCTATGTTTTTTAAGAAACATAAAAACACAGTTTAATACGAACTTGGATTTAAATGTTTAATATTACCATTAAAAAAGCTTCAGTTATGTAAACGGCCTGTTCAATATTGTGTCATTGCTGCTTATGAGGCTTTTGATTTCCACAAATGAAAATGATTGACAAGCCGTCACTTACACAACAATGCAGTGGGCTTTCCTTTTTATATTGCAATAATCCGATTCTGAGAAGCCTTTGCCTCTCTTTGTTTGTAATGAGTGCCTCCATCAGTGACTCAGGCGTGAAAAGGTTCGTGGACGGAGGAGTTATAATGAAGTGAGAACAGCTATTGTTGTAATACAGTTTGCTTCAGAGGTCAAAGTACAATCAGTTCATCTTATTGGGTTTAAAGGTCTGAAAAATGAGTCACGTCTTTTCTCTGTCGTGACTTGCAGAAGTGGCACAACTGTAACAGTTTATCGCCAGCAGCAAAGGCATCACTTAATACCTGCATAATAAAATGTGTGTTGAGGCTGATTTCAGTAAGCACCAGCTTTGCTACTGCAGACATTTTACTCTAAATCAGCAATCTGTTTTCTGCTCGCTCAACTAGAAAAACAAAACGTATGCATCTGGTGCATGCACTAGTTTTAAAGACAACTGTTCTGTAAAGTCACAGAAGTGGTTGGAGCGATTTCATTTATCGGACCTCTGTGATTACGGTGTCTTGTTATAACTTGTAAGGGTTGCATAAATACCACTTACTGTCCTAATGGTGGATGCAGGGTCTGGCAAACCTGCATAGTGTGCACATGCTTTAATAATAATAATAATAATAATAATAATGAATTCAATTTATAACGCACTTTTCATTAGTGAAAATCTCAAAGTGCTACACACATTGAATACTACACACATTCATACACCGGTAGCGGCAGACTACCATGCAAGGTGCTTTCCAGTCCTACCGGGAGCAACTCGGGGTTAAGTGTCTTGCCCAAGGACACAACGACACATGGTGTGGGGAACCGGGATTCAAACCGCCAACCTTCCGATCGGGGGACGACTGCCATTACCACTACGCCACGGCCGCCCCCAAATATAGCTTTCAATGTGGCCACTAAAATAAAACCAAGTCAAATAATTTTATGGC